>ML406723.1:0-214780 GCA_005239525.1 Nicotiana knightiana | reverse complement strand
CCCCCCCCCCTCTTGTGTGGTATTCACGTTTAGAACATAAATTGGTATTAGAGCGGGTTATAGTTGAAGAGGCTAACACCTTAGGAAAAGATCAAGATGAGTGCACCACCTGGGAACTGGGAAGGACAATCAACTGCTAGGCCTCCACTCTTCAATGGTCAGTACTACTCTTGGTGGAAGAACAGGATGAGAGACCATATAATTGGAGAAGACTACGAACTATGGGATATGTCCTTTGGACACCATGAAGACAAATGTTGAAGGAGTAGATGTGCCAAAGACAAAAGCTGACTGCACTGCTGAGGATTTGAGAAAGTGGGAGAAAAATGCTAAGGCCAAGAAGTGGCTTGTGTGTGGACTTGGTCCAGATGAGTACAGCAGAATTCAAAGTTATACCACTGCCAAGGAAATTTTAGGACACTTTGCAAGTAGCTCATGAAGGAACTGCTCAAGTGAAGAGATCCAGAGGTACTCTACTATATTCTCAATATGAGAATTTCTCTATGAAGGAAGGAGAGACCATTCAAGAGATGTACACTAGGTTCACTACATTGACTAATGAACTGAAATCTCTTGGAAGGACTCTTCTTGAGGAAGACAAGGTTGAGAATATTTTGACAAGGGTTCTTCTAGTATCTTGGGAAAGCAAGATCACTGCAATTCAAGAATCCAATAACATTGCAACTCTTAAAATGGATGAGCTAATTGGAAATCTTACTGCCTATAAACTTAGAAGGAAGACAATGAAGATGGATGTTCCCAAGAAGGAAAGGAGTATGGCATTGAGAATCACTGAATGAGCAGATCTGGAAGAAGATGAAATGGCTATAATCACTAAGGATTTCAAGAAATATCTTACAAAGGGCTCCGCAAGAGGTAGAAACTACAACAAGGCAAGGGTACCGGAAAAAATGACTAATAAGGGCTGCTACAAATGTGGGAAGACTGATCATCACATCAAGAACTGCCCTCTGTGGGAAGTTGAATGAAAAAAGGAAAGATCTGAAAGAAGGAACCGGAAGAAGGAACAGGTTCATCCCAAGAAGAACAAAGTATCAACATACGCTATGGTCGCTGCTTGGGGAGAAAGTTCAGATGAGGTGTCAGATGATGAAGATGGATATGAATAAGCACTTATGGAAATTGGTGAATCAGATGAGGAATCTGAGGTAAGTATATTTCATCTCAAAGACAAGATTAAGTTCTTGTCCAAAGAAAAACTCTCTGAATTATTGCTAGACATTATTGATGAATCTGAAGTAATTAATAAGGAAAAGGAACAGGTGTCTAAGGAGTGTGTAATCTTAAAAGCAAAGTGTAAAAAAACTGGAACTCAGAGTCAATGAGACTGTGAGTGAAAACACTGATGTGAAGAACTAGGTTCATCCACTTGAGACAAATGTCCTAGAGTTAAAATCTGAAAATTTAAAACTGAAATTAGGAACCAGTAAGAAGATAGCTGACAACTCTCAACTCACCTTAGAAGAAAATGTAGGTAAACTAAAAGATGAGTTGTACAGGAAGGATGAACAGATAAGATTTTTGAAGGAGGAACTTGGTAAGGTCAAGCATGAACTAGACAGAACTTGTAAATGGAACAGATCCTCCAATGCTATGACATGGCTACAGGACCATCATAGTAGCAATAGGAGAGGACTTGGCTTTGGGAATCAGCTGCCTAAATGGGATCCTAAAAGCAAGTACCTCACCCTTCCTGAGAACAAAATTTGTACCTACTGTGGTAAGACTAGTCACTACAAAAGTCAATGCAATCAAAAGAGCAGGCCAGTCAAAAGAATAAAAGTTTTGTTCGAGGGAAGAATTGGTTACCAAATTGGGCTAAAAGAAATTTAATTCATCCTTTTGCCAATAGAAAAGGGACCCAAACTAGTTTGGTTCCTGAGACTAACCCCTGATTTCTTTTGTAGGTTGAAGTGATATAAAGTATCCAAATATGGTACATGGATAGTGGCTGCTCAAAACACATGACTGGCCACAAGGACCAGTTCCTTTCACTTGAGGACCTCAAAGGAGGAAATGTCTCCTTTGGAAATGGAAAGAAAGGTGAAATCATTGGGGTTAGTAAGGTAGGTAAGGATGAAACACGTTCCATTGAGAATGTCTACCTGATAGATGGCTTGAAATATAGCCTAATCAGTGTGTCACAACTTTGTGACAGTGGTAACTTGGTAGCATTCACCTCTAAAAAATGTTTTGTAATAAATCTTATCACTGACAAGATTGTTTTGCAGGGAAAAAGAGTGAACAATAAATACATCATAGATCTGTCCACACTTTCAGAAAATAAATTAACATGATTAAGTGTGCTAGACAGTGATCCCCTCTTTTGGCATAAGAGACTTGGACATGCAAGTCAGAGTCAACTCAACAAACTAGTCTCCAAGAACTTAGTGATAGGTTTGCCTAACATTAAGTTCAAGGAAGACAAATTTTGTGAGGCTTGTGTAAGGGGGAAGCAGGTAAGATCCTCTTTCAAAAGCAAGAAAGTAGTAAGTACCACCAGAACGATGGAATTGGTTTATATGGATATTTGCGGTCCTATGATAACCTTAAGCAGAGGTGGTAAGAGATATGTGATGGTGCTTGTTGATGACTATTGTAGCTTTACCTGGACATTGTTTCTAACATCTAAAGATGAGGCATTTGACATGTTTACTTCTTTTGTTATAAAAAATCAGAAACAATTAGGAAATCAACTTGCATCAATTAGGTCTGATCATGGCACTGAATTTGAAAATGCTAAATTTGCTGATTTTTGTGATGAGCATGGCATAGATCACAACTTTCTGCCCCTAGAACACCACAACAAAATGTAGTGGTTGAAAGAAAGAATAGGAAACTTGAAGATATGGCTAGGACTATGTTTCTTTCTAGTAAACTACCCCATAGCTTTTGGGCAGAAACTATAAATATTGCATGCTATATCATAAATAGGTGCATGAATAGACCACTTGTAGAGAAGACTCCCTATGAGTTATTTAAAGGGAGAAAGCCAAATATATCCCACCTTAGGGATTTTGGTTGTAAGTGCTTTGTGCACAATAATGGTAAAGACTCCCTAGGTAAGTTTGATCCCAGAAGTTATGAGGGAGTATTCTTGGGATATTCTTCACATAGTAAGGCTTATAAAGTTAATGACAAAAGAACTATGTGTGTTGAAGAAAGTGTGCATGTAGTTTTTGATGAAACTAACATTCTTTCTGAGAGACAAGAACAAGAGGATAAAGAAATTGGGTTCGTCAGAAACTCAGTCCAAATTGGAGAAACACTGGAGGAAGGAACAGGTGATGGAACGGGTTCATCCATACCAGGCAACATGACAGGGGGAATAGAACAAAATAATTCTCAAAACTTATCGGAACTTGTGCCTGAGCCTGTTCCACAGCAACAAGGCATTGAAGGAACTTCAAGGAGTAACCAGTTTGTTGTGAAACCTTATAGATATCAAACTTCTCACCCTATTGATAACATTATCACTGATCCAACCTCTAGAATTAAAACCAGATCTTCTTTGAAAAATCTTTGTGCTTTTGATGCCTTTCTATCTCTTATTGAACCTAAAAATGTTGTTGAGGCTTTGCAGGATGCAGACTGGTAAATGCAATGCAACATGAACTCAATCAATTTGAAAGAAGTCAAGTTTGGAATCTGGTGCCAAGACCCTTGGATAGATCAGTAATTGGCACAAAATGGGTCTTCAGAAAAAAACTTGATAAAGATAGAACAGTTACAAGAAACAAGTCAAGATTGGTGGTTCAAGGATATAGTAAGGAGGAAGGCATAGACTATGATGAAACCTTTGCTCCAGTGGAAAGACTGGAAGCAATAAGACTCCTCATAGCCTTTGATGCTCACACGGAATTCACCCTTCACCATATGGATGTCAAGAGTGCCTTCTTAAACGGCTATCTAAAAAGAAGAAGTGTTTGTCAAGCAACCTCCAGGGTTTGAGAACAAGGAGAATCCAGATCATGTGTACAAACTTGACAAAGCACTGTATGGACTCAAGCAAGCTCCCAGAGCATAGTATGAAAGATTATCAAAATTCCTGCTTGAGCGTGACTACAAGAGAGGTAAAATTGATAGTACTTTATTCTTGAAGGAAAAAGGTAAAGATCTCTTGGTAGTTCAGATATATGTAGATGACATAATCTTTGGAGCAACTACTGATAAGCTAAGTAAAGAATTTGCTAAACTAATGGGGAGTGAATTTGAAATGAGTATGATGGGTGAGCTAAATTTCTTTTTAGGCTTACAAATTAAACAAAATTCAAATAGAACTATGATCCATTAGCAAAAGTATGTTAAAGAGTTGCTTAAGAGGTTTAAAATGTAAGACTCTAAAGAAATTGATATTCCTATAGCAATAGCCACAAAATTGGATGTAGATAAACCTAGTTCATCTGTTGATCAAAAGTTGTATAGGGGAATGATTGGTTCATTGTTGTATCTTACTGCCAGCAGACCTGACATTGTTTTCAATGTAGGACTTTCTGCAAGATTTCAGGCTAATCCAAAGAAATCCCATTTAACTGTTGTGAAGAGAATCTTGAGATACCTAAAAGGCACCACTTATATGTGTCTTTGGTATCCAAAAGGTAGTAACTTCAATATTGTGGGATATGCTGATGCTGACTATGCAGGTTTTCTAGTGGATAGAAAGAGCACCTCAGGCATGGCACATTTTCTGGGCTCATGTCTCATGTCTTGGGCCACAAAAAAGCAAAATTCTTTGGCTCTATCTACTGCTGAGGCTGAGTATGTGGATGCAGCCTCATGTTGTGCTCAACTACTATGGATTAAACAACAATTGATAGATTTTGGAATCGATGTTGGATGCATCCCTATCTTTTGTGATAACACCAGTGCTATAAGTATGACAAAGAACCCCGTTCGTCATAAAAGGACAAAGCACATAGATGTTAGACATCATTTTTTTAAGGGATAATTATGAGAAGGGATTGATCTCGATTGAATTTTGTGCTACTGATAAACAGAATGCTGACATCTTTACAAAAGCACTAAGTAGAGAGCATTTTGAAAGGAACAGGTTAGAATTAGGAATGATTAAGATCACCTAATTGAACTAGTTCAAAATGTACATGAAAATAATAATAATAATAATAATAAATTGGCTAGAAATTTTGAAACTTGTGTAAATAATCAGATTTATTGTTACTCAGTATCATGTTGTAAATAGCATACTCTTTTGCCATGTTTTGAGATGACCCACTGGTTACTAATGTTGTTTTCTCTATTGTTGAAAATTGAGGCTTGATCAAGAGAATTCTGACATGATGAACCTAGTTCATCAGTGCAGGTTCATCTTAAAGTCGAGGTATGTGTTCTCCGCTATACACACTTTGAAATATTAATAGTTAATCATGAGCACAACTCTACCTAATCAAGATCTTTTCAAAATCTATCCTTATCCCACTTATGAACCAGTTCTGTCTATCCTAAGAGTCAAATAAAATTAAACCGCCTAGAACCTAGGGAAACAATAACCGTCACCTCTAACTAATTAGTTGTAGAGGTGATAAGACCTCTATTTGACCCAAAAAGGCTGTTGTTATATATTAAGTACTTCCTTCTTTTGAAAAACCCATCACCTTCACTGAAACCACTCACCAACTCTACAACCGTCGAAACCCTTTCATCTTTCTTACCCTCATTCTCAATCCAAAATCTTCTTCTTCCATCTTCAATCAAAAATGTCTAACCCTTCGAACAACCCTAGTACGCCGCCACCTGTTAC
The DNA here is from genome assembly GCA_005239525.1 of Nicotiana knightiana. NCBI lineage: Eukaryota > Viridiplantae > Streptophyta > Magnoliopsida > Solanales > Solanaceae > Nicotiana > Nicotiana knightiana. Next base: position 209,001 of record ML406723.1, on the reverse strand, counting down.
TCCATCTTCGACTTCTTCAACACCTCCACCACCAAGTCCTACTCATTCTCAATCTAGTCCCACTATTTCTCAACCTAGCCCTAGTCCAGAACCCAGAAAAAGAAGGGTTAAAATGCTTGCCAGAAAAATAGTGGCTACAGGTTCTCTCGCCATAAAATTGAATGCCAAACTAAAAGCCAGTTAGGCTCAAGAATCAAATAGTTCAAGTGATTCGTTTAAATCAGCTACTGAGGAAGCAGCAGCATCATCTGATTCTGAACAGGTATCATTTGTACCAAAGATCACTTCTGAGAATGTGTCAGAAATTGTGGAGAACTTAGAAAACAGGTTTATTTTGGTTGGGTCTGTGATAGATGTGGAGTTTCCAGAAATAAGACGAAGAGGTGGTAAAAATAAATTTGATAAAGAAAAAGAGAAAGAGGGAGGTCAGAGTGAAGCGAGGGGGAAGAAACTACTAGTTTGTCTATCTGTGGTACTGAAACAGTAGTAATAGAAGAGGGAACCAAGAAGTCAGGGGGAAGTGAATCAAGAGAAGCGGCCTAGGGGTTAGTAAATCTAGGGAAGTCTACAGATGAACCTGGTTCATGTACTGAGGAAACCTAAGCAGATATTCTAAAGAAGTTAGGTGACAGTTATAAACCAAAGAAGAAAAGAACTCCCAAGGTTCAAAATTCTGGAACAGCTGGAACAAGTAAGAAGAGGAAGGCCACTCCCTCTGCTGATTCTGAAATTCTTCTTCCAAAAGGAAACCACAAGAAGCACACTAAGGCATAGTGAGGAGGAGTTACAGAAAGCCTTGGAAGAGAATAAAAGAAAGAGGGTTGCAAAGGGAAAGGAGAAAGTTTATGAGCCTGTAGAGGCTGTTGAGATTGATAAGATAGACCTGGTCCATCAAGATGAACAAATGGCAGTGGTTGAGATTTAGACTCCAAGACCAATGAAATCCAAGACTTCCTCCAAGAAGTCTGCACCTGTGTCTGCTGAACCCTCAACTGTAGCCAAGAGAACCAGGTCTACAGTAAAACCTAAGAAAGTGAAAATTGTTGAAGATGATGAATGGAGTGATGAGGATGGAACTGATTCGAATGGAGAGAAGAATAACTTGACAAAATTTGGGAAGCGCGCCATTCTGAAGGGGAGGTTATTGAAAGATTTGGAGGAAGCAGCCATGGTCTTATTGTTGGATAAGCTGGAGGAGCAGAGCTGGAAGGACATGGTCCTTCAGTTGGATGGACGTTTGGCCAGAAATGAGATAGTTGAATTCATGCCCAATGCTGTTGTCAAGGATGGGAGAGTCACTAGCCAAGTGAAAGGGATAGAAATTTCTTTTGATGCTAAAGAATTAGGAGAGATCCTTGGAATTCCATCTGAAGGCTATGATGACTACACTAGGCAAAAATGGCCAAGCTTAGATGATCTTCCAACTGCTCTGCAAATCACAAGAAAATTCTGCGACAATGGAGAGGAGCTTGAACCTAAGGCAATTTACAAGAGTGAGATGAAGCCCTCACACAAAGTGCTATTTGAGTTTATCAACAAGTGTGTACTGCCAAGACAGGAGAGGAGGCACATTGCAAACTACATGAATTTAGTTCTGATGGAGTGCTTGGACAGTGGGAGGAAGATAAATTGGACATACTTCATCATTCAGCTGCTGGACAGAGTGATCAGTGGTTCCAAAGCCCATGCCATTCCATATAGCTTCATTCTTACCTCTGTCTTTGGCCACTATAAGGTGCCTTTGAAGAAAGTATAGATGGCTTCAACCAAGGATCACTTTGGCATTAATACTCTTCTGGCTTGTGACTATGTTGTCAATATCACTGTAAATGAACCTGGTTCATCCAGGAAGACACGTGTGAACAGCAAAGTCAGAGCACTTGTGCATGAAAGTGGGGTGAAGGATGCAGAAATACTTCGACTGAATAACCGTCTAGCATAGGCTGAATCTGATAGGGATGCTCTTAGAACTGAGCTTGTTAAAGAGAAGGAGAATAATGAGGGAATCCCTAGGGATATGCTATCTCTTCTCCAAGCCAAAAACCCAGCCTCCAGCCCTTCCCAGCCTTAGTAGTCCAGCCTGTCTTAGTACTTCAGTGACCCAGATTAGGGATTTTTTTGTTTTTGTTGCTCATGGTTTTAACTATTTCTATTTCTGTTTGTGGATTGTGGATGAACAATGCCTTCTATCAATGAATTTTGTTGTTTTTGCTCTAAATCTTGTCTCATTTTCCTTGATAGTTTGAATTGTTAGTTCACTATTGATGATTAATCCATGATTACACTTGTAGTTGTCCCAGTGGCCATGAGTAATTCTTAAATATCTTGGACTTTCTAAAATTTGTAACTTTTCAATGATGCCCAAAGGGGGAAAATGGTTATGTGCTACTCTGAACATGTGATATTTATAACCTAATGAACCTGGTTCTTTTATGATAAATGCTCAATACTCTAAATGCGTCAATGTTGAATTAAGTTGGTTACAGGCCTAACACAGAGTTTGTCATCATCAAAAAAGGGGAATTAGTTGGCCCAAGAAATTGAATGGTTTTGAAGATTTGACAAAGGAACTCAAATATGAACTAGGTCCATCACTGGAGACATAGACACATGCAGACTTAAGGCACGTGAGGTGCACATGCAGGAGATAAACGAAATCTGGTAAATAAAGAGATATCTCCTGATTGAAAAGATTGCAAAATGATAAGGAGAAGGACTCCTTATTCAGTAAGAACAGAATCAAAGATAAGGAAGGATTCGAGGAGTTGAGATTAACTAGAACTCTTCTACCAAAGAAGAGTAGCATTAGAACTCCAGTAAATCTCTCGTCTACTAATCCTATATATTGCAGATTGTTCTTATTGTACAGGTACGTAAAAAAGCAGAAGTTAAGCAAGAATTGAGAGCAAAATTAGCAAGGCAACTTTTGCAAGCAGTTCGTGTGAGATTTAAGTGTGCGACTCCGAAGCTACTTAGACTAGCTAGAAGAACAAGTTCCAACTGTTGTCTTTTAGTCTAGTTTACTTGTAGTAAGTGATTTCAACTTGTACCTTTCAGCTTTATCTACAAGCGTCTGTAATAGGTACTGTGTGTTTCATGTTATAGTTAACTTGGAGTTTGTCGCAAATAGCTAGAGGCTAGTTTGCTACAAAGGGATTAGAGGTAATCCTAGGTTTACAAAAGAGTTTTTGTAAATGTTGTTTGGCTCACTGATTTAGTAAAGAGTTTGGGAAGATCTTACTGGGAAGTAGGTCGTGGTTTTTAACCTTTTGAGCCAGGTGTTTTCAACGCAAAAATCTCTGTGTTCTTTATTTTCTGTATTTATTATTCCACAAACAGTAAAGGTTGGAGCACATAGAAGAATCTGATCCTTCTATAACTAGTGCACACAAAAATAGGACACCACACAAATCACCCCCTCTTGTGTGGTATTGACGTGTAGAACATCAGTAATGAAAAAGTAACACTATAGCCATCATAAGTCATATAGCGACCGTTTCAACTTCTTGTTCACTAATGTTTTTAAGTAAATAAAAATAGAAGTAGATTAGCAAAGTAATATCTATAGATATCTTTTTAAATTGGAAGAATATTACTAGTAACACAGATTGAGAAAGAAGAAAAACACAGTAAAAATAGTATCAGCAAACAAAAAAAAATCAAGTAGCTTCAAATTTAATTTGGAGAATAAGAACTGCAGAACTAAATTAAGTGAAACAGAATGATAAAGTAGGATATACTCCATGCATAGAGGAGCAGTGAAAGTTCGTGCTTTGACTCTTTTGTTTTAGTACTGCCAACCCATTGCACTTGCTAATTTAACTCTCTAATATTTGTGGTTGCATAAGATGGAAGAAGATGCTCTATCTGCCCTCCTTCCTCCATGTCAGCTGTGTGCTTCACTGATTTACCCTTTCGGTAAATGGCATATATCACTAGCTGTGCCGTTCCCAGCAAACATCCTATCCCGTTTGGTACCTTAAAAAGTATGCCGCATTATTAGTAGTTAGAAGAAGTAGATTCAGAATTTAAATCAACATGGTTCAAAATTCTAATTTCTTTAAAAATGTGGGTTCAAAACTTCCAATTTATATTACTCTTTCCAAATTTTATGCTAGAATTGTACCCACTTCAGACACTCTAAGTACGCCTCTGAGTATTAATGCAAGAACACTTTGAATTGGTTAATATATAGGGTTTATCATCAGGCCACAAATCTATTTTTCTTTGACTTGATAGTCAGAGCAGTGCACAGATAGTCATTCTCAAGGATGCTATTTAAAGGTTATACAATACTTATTTTGTCTTGAAATTTAAAACTAAAAATCTTAGCTTCAGGACAATTCAAGACACTTTCGTCCAGAGCACTAGCTAATTCTTAAATAGCAACCATTTAGAGTGGCTACCTAGTGTAATTTCCCTCGATAGTCATTCTTACCGTAGGAAATAGAGTCCACCCATAAGTGGTGCTCTTCGGGCACACTAGGGCAAAGCACGGTAATTTTAGTAACTGTTGTAACTTTAGTATTCCCTATATACACTTATTGTGTACTATAAAAGAAGACACTCTGCAATTCTTACTCCTAGTCTTCTCCTAAAGTCAGACTAGGGTTTAGACTGTGGAATAGGGGGTTACTCCAACACACTGTGATAACCACCACCGACCAATGATTATAGCTGTGGTTCGTTTCAAATTTTCGCTTCCGTTTCATGAAGAACAAGTAAGTTCTCGTTTTACGATACGCGCTATCTAATGTGTTTAGTTTATCGCGTTCTTTCATTAGTATTAGAGCCACATGCTGGTTTTTCGGTCCGAAAAATTGATAGAATAGTTCTAATTCTTTTTCACGTTAATCTAAAAGTATGCGCTTATCTATTTAGAATATTCTGTGCAATTGGGATTGGCTAATTTGTTCAACTTTTGAATGATATTTTCTCAACTAGAAATCAGTTTCTAGATTGAAAAATATATATGCGTCAGTTGAACTTAGATCTATGAATATGTTGTTGATATTATGTATGTAATTAACAACAATTTTCGATATTAATTTACAATAAAGTTTTGAATCAATGTTTGTTCAAGTTTCATATGATAATTTTTTTAAATCAATTTTTCGAAATTGATCAAGAAAAAGGGAGAGAAAATTTGACCCCCAACTGTTCTGCCTAATTGTTGCCTGAAATCCATCATGGTTGCCCTTATAACTCTAACAAGAAACGGCAGTAAGCTGCAACGAACAGTTGGGTTTACTTAATTTTAAAAAAATTGACCAGCAGCCCTGATCTGCCCCATCGCCGCCTAGCGTTGCCGCTAACCACTGTCAAAAGAACTGTGGGTGCTTGAAAGTCAAGTAGACATTGAGCTTCATGCTCCAATAGCCATGGAAGTGATGGTTGCGGCATGTGAAGGAAGAAGAGAAACATATTTCTCCCTTCAAAATCCTTCATTAAGCTTATACTATTTGTAATGATTGAGAAGAAAAAGAAAGAAGAGAAATAATCTCTTCTAAGAAAAGGAGTTTTGTGCTCTCATGGCATGGCAGAGGCGGCTAAGAATAGCTTGAAGGGAGATGATATTTAGCGTTTCTCTCTCTTTTAAAATCTGCAATTTAATAATTAAAAACATTAAAAAAGGGGAGGGCTAGCAACGGTAGTAACGTGAAAAGAGGATTCTTCCAAAACCATTCACTGGATTTTTCCAAAGAAAAAAGGGTTAAGAGGGTGTTTGGCTAGCTTATAAGTTGGTCAAACTAGCTTATAAGCTGGTCAAACTAGCTTATAAGCACTTTTCGGTTTATTTGCGCGTTTGGTAAAGTTAAAAATATTTATAAGTCAAGTGTTTATAAGTCAAAAATAAGCCAAAAGCCATAAGCTGATCACCCCCAGCTTATAAGCACTTAAGTTTGACCAAAATTTTTACTATTTTATCGTTAAAATATTTCTTTTTAGAACANATCAATAATCACTGCCTCAAGTATTTTTTCCACCCCACCCCCTGCCTCTTCAAGTCTACAATTCTCATTGACTATGTAAAATAAGCAAATTCTCTATTCCTTTGCATATCTATATCTATGTGATTGTATATTAATCTTTCAACTCTATGTAATAAATGAGGATATATCAATTTTGATATATCAATTTTGATGTATCAATGTTTGTTTCTCTTTAAATATTTTGTCCTATTTAAGTTTATTTTTTACTAAGAAACTTTTATCAATTTATTAATTATTATAACTTATGATTATATGCTTATCATAAAATAAATTATATTTATCATAAGCACAGTTGTATTTAAAATAAAATGACAAATATAATATTTTTTATTTGGATCGACTTGGAATCTAAAATTTTGAAGAAATTACGCCTTTATAAGTGTAAACAGTTCTAAGGTTATTTAAGTCATTTTAACAGAAAAAGAACTTATCAGCACTTTTTTATCAAATACTACAACAACTTATTATCAATTTCAGCACTTGTATCCAAACACGTAACTGGTTATTTATTAAATCAGTTTCAGCACTAAAAAGTGTTTTTCAGCACCTAATGCTTATCAGCTATTTCAAATCAGCTAATCCAAACAGGCTCTAAGACTCATTTTGATAAGTACTTTGTTTAATTCTTTGGCTAAAGGTCCACTATAAATGGCAGACTTGATAAAGTCTTTAAGAAGCTTGGGCTTCAAATGAAATGACCATTTGGGCCACAATTCTTTTTGGCAAATTTATGAACTTGGGCTAAAGGCCTACTTATGGTGACAGCTATGAAACCTGGAGCTTGAAAATCCAATATGTGTTAGAGAACTAAGAGGCACTTGAGATCATTAACAATGTCATGAATGAGTCTGAGGAAGATAATACTACTCAGCATAGGCGTGAACGTGAAGCCTATGATAGCTGGAAGTAAAAGAACTTCATTTGCCCACATTATGTTGTTGAGCACCTTGGATGAGGACATCCTAAGGGAGTTTAAGGATCACTAAAGATTTATGGATATTTGGAATGCTTTGACGAAAAGGTTTGCTATCTGTTCCACTGCAAGGCTGCGATCCTTAACGATCAAATTTGATTCATATAAGAAACGTCCAGAATGTTCAATAAAAATACATCTGAGGCTAATGACAAATATGATCGGGGAGTTGAAAGGTGTTGGTCATGAGTTGACTGGAACAACAAATCCAAGATGTCATACGCTCTTTACCGCTTGATCATATGAAAATGCATGACCCATAATGCAAGAATCACAACTCTGGAAGATGTCCGGAGACATCTTGAGTTAGAGGGAGGCTGCTAAGCCAATAGCTGAGTTGCGCATGGAAACAACCTCCAAAACCAAGAGTGATTCAAGAAAAATTGGGGAAAGAAGAAAGGGCCACCTCAAGCTCAGCCAGCCTACCATGCAAAAAGGGAAAAAACTGAAAAAGGCAAGAACAGACATTTCAAACGTGTCAAAGTTTCTAAAGTGAAATGCTATAATTATGACAAAAAAGGTCTTTATGCCAGAGATTGCTCTGAGCCTCCTAGAAAGGTATTTCACGATGCTCGAATTAGTGAACTTTGTATTTCTAGTTCTATTTTTCTAACTGAATCTAATCCTTTGTGGATAGTAGACTAGGGAGCAACGGACCACATAGCTTGGGAACACAGTGCCTTTGTTGAATTTTTGTGAGTTCCACGTGGAGAAAAGTGGATATATGTGGGCAACAACAATAAAGTTGTGGTTGAAGAGATCGGTACATGCAAGTTAGTCCTGCGTGGTGGTCGAGACCTAATACTACATGATGTTCTCCTTGCACCAACAATTCGTCGAAATGTTATTTTAGATTTAGTTTTGCTTAAGCTAGGATTTGACTTGTTTTATCATGGCGATTCTGCCAAGTTGACTTTTGGTCCAACTTTATTTGGTTTTGATCATGTGACCGGAAGTTTAATTATTATGAATTTGGATTATGATTCATTTAATAATAATACTAGTTTTTCTATGTTTGTTTCTTCACATAAATATGAAAGTGATGTAAACATATGGCTTGCTAGACTTGGTCATATTAGCCAACAAAGAATGCAAAGGTTAGCAAAACAAAGTTTGCTTTCCAACATTGAACATGAGGAATTGTTTACTTGTGAAAATTGTCTAGTTTGAAGCAAGAAAACCTTTTGGCCAGGCGACAAGAGCTGGAGATCCTTTGCAATTAGTCCATTTGGACATCTATGGGATTATTAATATTAGGGATAGGCATGGAGCAAGTTATTTCATCATATTTATTGATGACTATACCCGTTTCAGTTATGTCTATTTAATTTCCTGCAAATCAGAAGTAATAAGCTACTTCAAACGCTATATGAGCTTAGTGGAAAATCAATTAGACAAGAAGATAAAAGTTCTTCGAACTGATCATGGTCGTGGATACTTATCAACCCAGTTTAATAATTTGTGTGATGAAAAGAGAATAGTTCATCAGTTGACTATCCCAAATACTCCAAAACAAAATAGTGTTGCAGGGAGAAGACACAAAACGCTCCTAGAAATGGTTAGGTCAATGATGGCACAAGATAACCTCCTGATTAGTTAACGAAGTGATGTGTTGCTTACTTCCACCTTTTGTACTTAACTGAGTGCCTACAAAATCATTTACTACTACTCCAAATGAGTTATGGATTGGAAAACAACCAGACCTGAGTGTATTAAGACCTCAGGGTTGTGCTACCTATACACATAATTCCTCTCACAAATATGGCAAATTGGGCCCGAGGGGAAAGAAAAGTATCTTTATAAGATACTCTGAAACCTCAAAGGATTATGTAGTTTATAGGTTGGCAAGACAATGGGAGTGTAATGGAGTTTGAATAATGAGATGTTACATTCTTAGAGAATGAGTTCTCTAAGAAGGGAGAGGTAGGTAAAGACCTAACCTTATTTGAGATAATGGATCAAGAAGTACAAGGATCACTTCATTCGAGTGGGAGAATTTTAGCAGATGATGAATTAGTTTCTCATCAAAGGCCTCCTTCATCATCAGATGCGAATGAAAGTAATCCTTCTATACTTAGTGGAAGTGTCCAAATGGATCTTGTTCCAAGTGGCGGCAGGATGAATGTTCTTGATCCGAGTGGGAGCAACATTTGTCCAAATGGGAACAATAATGAATCACAAATAAGACGTGGTTCTCGTAAAAAGATTCCTCGCTAACAATTTAATGTTTAAGGTGCTGACTATTTATGATGCTCCTACAAGAAGAAAACGAGCCTAAAATGTAAAAGAGGCTTTCTCATGCCCTTCTAAGGATAAATAGACAAAAGCAATGGAAGATGAATTGGAGTCTATGAGAGTTAACAAAGTTGGGGAACTATTTGACCTCCCTGAAGGATGCAAAGCAATTGGGAGCAAATGGGTTCTTAAATTAAGCTCAAGGCTGATGGCACAGCTGAGAGATATAGGGCTCGACTGGTGGCGAAAGGGTATGTACAACATAATGGAATAGATTACGAAGATACTTTCTCACATGTTGTACGATTTACCTTCGCCTGGTTCTAGCTATTGTTGCAATCTTGGATCTTGAATTACATCAGATGGATGTAAAGACTGCATTTCTCAATGGAGAACTAGATAAAGAAATTCATATGGAACAACCTGAGTGTTTCATTGAAAAGGGCCACGAACAAAAGGTTTGTAGACTTTTGAAGTCTATTTATGGCCTCACACAATCTTCAAGGCAGTGGTATATACGCTTTCAGAATGTTGTTATATCCAATGGTTTTACCATGATGGATGAAGACCATTGTGTTTATACCAAAATATCAAGGAAAAAGCTTGTGATTTAACATTGTATGTAGATGACATACTTATAGCTGGAAATAATAAGGAGTTTATCACCGAGATAAAGTCATGGTTGTCATCTCAATATGGGTGAAGCTGCATATATTCTTGGGAAGTCAGACGTGTCCTAAGACTCTTGAAGAGACAGAAAGAATGAGTTAAGTTCCTTATAAGAGTGCAGTCGGAAGTTTAATGTGTGTTATGGTATGAACTAGACCTGATATCTGTCAAGCAGTTGCCTACGTAAGTAGATATCAACCAACCCAGGTATAGCACATTGGCAGGCAGTAAAGAGGATCATGAGATATCTGAAGGGAACTGCTGATGATGCACTTTGTTATCAAGGAGGCAAGGATCTGCGATTAGTTGGATACAATGATGTTGATTATGGAAGAGATCTAGATGAAAGTAAGTCTACCTCATGATATGTTTTATTACTCAATGATGGAGCCATATCATGGAGTAGTAAGAAACAATTATGTGTATCACTATCTACGACGAAAGCCGAATTCGTGGCTCTCGCATCAGCATCACAAAAAGCTGTTTGGTTGAAAAAGTACTTGGAACACTTGTTGGATATCGATGAAAATACTGAATCAGTATTAGTCTACTATGATAGTGAGGTTGCAATATCCTCCACCAAGGACTCTAAGTTTCATTGTAAAACCAAACATATAGATATCAAGTATAACTATGCGAGAGACATGGTTAGGCGCAAGGTAGTGAATGTGAAGTATGTGTCTACAAAAGATATGTTAGCGGACCCATTGAGCAAGCCTTTTTCTAGAGATGCATTTGTGAGACACACTAGGTCTCAAGGCTTGCATAGACTTTGATATTCTTCATTTTGTTATTCATTTTCCCATGTTCACAAAATCGATGTTCTTTGATTACCAATAAAGTTGATTTACATACATACATATTTATATTGTTGAATGTTATATGCATTATTTATTCACTTTTTTATAAGTATGTCGGGTAGACAAGATGTTGTCCTTCTCACATAGGCAACCGCCTCCTAATCTTAGTGATGTGAGGAGATGAGACATGATTTTAAGCAAAATTATCATAAGGATAATTTGAGAGCTATTCGCTTAAAATCAGAATATCGCTTAAATAATGACATAAAGTCATGTTGGCCCAAGAAAAAGAATAGTTTTGAAGATTGACAAAGGAACTCAGAAATGAACTAGGTCCATCCCTGGTAGACATAGGCACAAGCAGAGTCAAGGCACGTGAGATGCACACGCGAGAGATAAGTGTATTCAGGCATAATAAGATATCTCCTGATCGAAAAGATTACAAAAACGATAAGGAGAAGGACTCCTTATTCAGTAAGAACAGTATCTAAGATAATGAGGGATTTAGGAGTTGAGATTGACTAGAACTTTTTCACTAAGGAAGAGTGGCATTAGAAATCTAGTTAATTCTTTATCTACTAATCCTATATATTGCAGAATGTTCTTATTGTATAGGTACGCACAAAAGCAGAAGTAACACGAGAGTTGAGAGCAAAATAGCAAAGCAATTTTGTAAGCAGTTTGTGTGAGATTTGAGTGTTCAAACTTGAAGCTAGTTGAACCAGCTAGAAGAATCAGTTCCAACTATTTATCTTTTAGTCTAGTTTATTTGTAGTAGGTGGTTTTATCTTGTACCTTTCAGCTTTATCTAGTAGCATCTGTAATAGGTACTTTGTGTTTTCAAGTTAGAGTTAACTTGAAATTGTCGCAAACAGTTAAAGGCTGGTTTTCCACAAGGGATTAGAGGTAATGCTAAGCTGGATGAGTTGATTGGAAATCTCACTGCCTATGAACTTAGAAGGAAAATCATGAAGATGGATGTGCCCAAGAAGGAAAGGAGTCTGGCACTCAGAATCACTGAAGGTGCTGATCTAGAGTAAGATGAAATGGCTATGATCACCAAGGACTTCAAGAAATACCTAATGAGAGGAAAGGGTTCTTCAAGAGGTGGAAATTAAAACAAAACAAGGGTTCCTGAAAAAACGACCAATGAGGGCTGCTACAAGTGTGGGAAGAATGATCATCACATCAAAAACTGCCCTCAATGGGAAATTGAATGGAAGAAGGAAAGATCTGAACGAAGGAACAGGTTCATCCCAAAAAGAACAAAGGATCAACAAAGGCTATGGTTGTTGCTTGGGGTGAAAGTTCAGATGAGGAATCAGATGATGAAGATGGAGATGAACAAGCACTTATGACAATTGGAGAATCAGATGAGGAATCTCACGAGGAATCTGAGGTAAGTATAACTCATATCAAAGACAAGATTAAGTTTTTGTATAAGAAAAACTATCTGAATTATTGCTAGATTTCATTGATGAACCTGAGGTTTTAAATAAAGAAAAGGAACAGATGTCTAAGGATTGTGTGTTTTTAAAAGCAAAGTGTAAGAACCTGGAACTCAAAGTCATTGAGACTGTGATGAGAATCTTGCACTGAAGAACCAGGTTCATACATTTGAAACAAATATCTTTGAGTTAAAATCTGAAAATCTAAAACTGAAATTAGGAACAAGTAAAAAGACAGCTGATTGCACACAACTCACTCTAGAAGAAAATGTAGGTAAACTGAAAGATGAGTTGTATAAGAAGGATGAGAAGGTAAGAGTGTTGAAGGAGGATCTAGGCCCTGCGTGGCTACAGGAACATCATAGTAGCAATAGAAAAGGACTTGGCTTTAGGAATCAGCTACCTAAGTGGGATCCTAAAAGCAAGTACCTCATTCTTCCTAAGAACAAGATTTGTACTCACTGTGGTAAGACTAGTCACTATAAAAGTGAATGTAATGCAAAAGAAAAGGCCAGTCAAAAGAATAAAAATTTTGTTCAAGGGAAGCACTGGTTACCAAGTTGGGATAAAAAGAATTTAATTCATCCTTTTTTTTATAGAAAGGGACCCAAACTAGTTTGGGTTCCTAAGACTAATCCCTGATTTTCTTTTGTAGATTCAAGTGAAGGGGAGCAGCCAAATATGGTACATGGATAGTGGCTTCTCAAAGCACATGACATGAAGCAAGGACCAGTTCCTTTCACTTGAGGACCTCAAAGGAGGATATGAACACAATGAATTGCAACAGTAGTAGAAACATGTTGGTTTGAGAACAAAAATCTGAATTAGAACATACCGGTGAAGTGAAGAAAGCAGTAACACAAACAGGAAGTAGGAGATGCACAATAGTTAGCCTTGCTGCACCCGGCTAACTTAGAATAGTAGTAACTAGCACAGAAAAGAGAGAGAGCACCGCCAGTGGAGGTTGAGATAGCTGCATCAGTTCCATTTTGAGATAGAACCCCCCACAAATGCGCATGTTCCATTCGAGGTGGAAGTAACCACACCTTTCAAAGTGACAGTGTCAATCACGCCGTCTTTCAACAATGGGGAAGCAGGTAAGACCCTCTTTTAAATGCAAGAAAGTGGTAAGTACCACCAGAACGATGGAACTGGTTCATATGGATATATGTGGTCCTATGAGAACATTAAGCAGGAGTGGTGAGAGTTATGTGATGGTTCTTGTTGATGATTACTCTAGGTTTACCTAGACATTGTTTTTAACATCTAAAGATGAAGTATTTGACATGTTCACTTCTTTTGTTAGAAAAACTCAGAAACAACTAGGAAATCAACTTGCATCAATTAGGTCTGATCATGTTACTGAATTTGAAAATGCTAAATTTGCTGAATCTTGCGATAAGCATGATAGATCATAATTTTTCTGCTCCTAGAACTCCACAATAAAATGGAGTAGTTGAAAGAAAGAATAGAACACTTGAATATATGGCTAGGACTATGCTTCTTTCTATTAAACCGCCACATAGCTTCTGGGCAGAAGCTGTAAATACTGCATGATATATCATAAATAGGCGCATGTAAAGACCTCTTGTAGAGAAGACTCCCTATGAGTTACTTAAAGGGAGAAAACCAAATATACCCCACCTTAGGGCATTTGGTTGCAAGTGCTTTGTGCACAACAATGGTAAAGACTCCCTAGGTAAGTTTGATCCCAGAAGTGATGAAGGAGTATTCTTGGGATATTCTTCACATAGTAAAGCTTATAAAGTCTATAACAAAAGAACTATGTGTGTTGAATAAAGTGTTCATGTAGTTTTTGATGAAACTAACGTTCTTTCTGAGAGATGGAAATATGATGATGAAGCAATTGGGCTGGTTAGAAACTTAAATGAAACCATAGCCCAGACTGAAGCTACACTTGAGGAAGAAACAGGTGATAGAACATGTTCATCCATCCCGGGCAACATGGCAGGGGGAATAGAAAAAAGAGGAAATAATTCTCAAACTTTAGTGGAACCTGTCCTTGAACCTGTTCCTAGCAACAAAATATTGAAGGAACATCAAGGGGTAGCCAGTTGGTTGTGAAACTCTACAGATATAAAAGTTCTCATCCTATTGAGAACATCATTACTGATCCAACCTCTGAAATCAAAACTGGATCTTCTTTAAAGAATCTTTGTGCCTTTGATGCTTTCTTATCTCTTCTTGAACATAAAAATGTTGTTGGGGCTTTACAAGATGCAGACTGGGTAAATGCAATGCAAGATGAACTCAACCAATTAGAAAGGAGTCAAGTTTGGCATGTGGTACCAAGACCCTTGGACAGATCAGTAATTGGCACTAAGTGGGTCTTCAGAAAAAAACTTGATGAAGATAGAACAGTTACAAGGAACAAGGCAAGATTGGTGGTTCAAGGATATAGTCAGGAGGAAGGCATAGACTATGATGAAAATTTTGCTCCAGTGGAAAGGCTGGAAGCTATAAGACTCCTCATATCACCCTTCACCAGATGGATGTCAAGAGTGCCTTTCTAAATGGATATCTAAAGGAAGAAGTGTTTGTCAAGCAACCTCCGGGGTTTGAGAACAAGGAAAATCCTGATCATGTGTACAAACTTGATAAAGCACTTTATGGACTCAAGAAAGCTCCAAGAGCATGGTATGAAAGATTATCAAAGTTTTTTCTAGAGCATGATTACAAGAGAGGTAAAATTGGCAGCACTCTGTTCTTAAAAGAAAAAGGTAAAGATCTCTTGGTAGTTCATATATATGTAGATGACATAATCTTTGGAGCAACTATTGATAAGCTAAGTAAAGAATTTGCTAAACTAATGGGGAATGAATTTGAAATGAGCATGATGGGTGAGCTTAATTTCTTTTTAGGCTTACAAATTAAACAAAATTCAAATGAAACTATGATCCATCAACAGAAGTATGTAAAAGGGTTGCTTAAAAGGTTTTAAATGAAAGATTCCACAGAAATCGACACTCCTATTGCAACTGCCACAAAGTTGGATATAGATGAACCTGGTTCATCTGTTGATCAGAAGTTGTATAGGGGAATGATTGGTTCATTATTGTATCTCACTGTTAGTAGACCTGACATTGTTTTCACTGTAGGCCTTTGTGCATGATTTTAGGCAAATCCAAAGGAATCCCATTTGACTGCTGTCAAAAGAATCTTGAGATACCTAAAAGGCACTATTGATCTTTGTCTTTTGTACCCAAAAGGTAGTAAATTTAATCTTGTGGGATATGTTGATGCTGACTATGCAGGTTTTCTTGTGGATAGAAAGAACACCTCAGGTATGGCACATTTTCTTGGCTCATGCCTTATGTATTGAGCCACCAAAAAGCAAAACTATGTGGCCCTATCTACTGCTGAAGTTGAGTATGTTGATGCGGCCTCATGTTGTGCTCAATTATTATGGATTAAACAGCAATTAATGGAATTTGGAATAATGTTGGTTGTATCCATATCTTTTGTGATAATTCTAGTGCAATTAGTATGACTAAGAACCTCATTTATCACAAGAGAACTAAGCACATAGATGTTAGACATCACTTTTTAAGGGATAATTATGAAAAGTGATTGATCATTGCAGAGTTTTGTGCTACTGATAAACATATTGCTGACATATTTACAAAAGCACTGAGTAGAGAGTACTTTGAAAGGAACAGGTTAGAATTAGGGATGATTAAGATCACCTAATAGAAACAGTTCAGAATTTACAATGAAAAAAAAATTGGTTAGAAAATCTGGCATTTGTGTAAATAACTAGATTAATCTTTGCTCAGTCTCATATTGTAAATAGTATACTCCTGTGTCATGTGTTAACATGACTCACTGGTCTCTAATGATATTTTCTCTATCTTGGCAAATTGAGACATGATCAAGAGGATTCTTAGTGAAGAACCTGGTTCATCAGTGTTGGTTCATCTGAGGTATGTTTTCTACACTCTGCACAATTTGAAATACTAATATTTAAATTATGAGCAGAGTTCTACCCAAGTCCAAAATCTTCCAACGCCTATCCAATTAAAATATGAACCAGTTTCATTTCAACAAGAATTCTCACCAAATTAAACTACATTCTAGGGAAGCTGTAACCGTCAATTAGAACTGAAAATTGCAGACCGATTAGACTTCTAATTAACTACAAAAAGTTGTCGTTGTGTATTAATTACACTCCTCCTTTAAATCCCTCATCATCATCCCTGTAAATTCTTCATTATTTCTACAAACCGTCGAAACCTTCTCTCTTCTCTTTTCCATCAAAATTCATTCATGCCATTCTCTTCATCACAGAATCATACTCAAAATGACAAACCCCAACGATAAGCCTGGTACTCCCCCACCCCTACCCCTTCCTCTTCTTTAACCACCCCTCAACCTAGCCCTACCCCCCAACTTAGGAGAAGGAGAGTAAAAATGCTTGCTCGAAAAACTGTGGCTAGCGGTGTGCTTTTGCTTTTCAGAAAATTAAATGCCCAACTTCAAGCAAGCCAAGCCCAAGATTCCCAAAATTTTGATGACTCCTTCAAATCGGCGACTGAGGGGGAAGAAACTGGGTCTTCCGATTTTGAACAGGTAAGATCTGTCCTAAACCCTTCTTCTGGGGTCATCTTTGAGGTCGCTGAAAATCTAGAAAATATGTTCATACTGGTTGGGTATGTGGTGGATGTGGAAACACCTAAGACAAGAAGGAGAGGTGGTAAAAATAAAAGGAGAGTGAGGGAGTACGGAGTGATGAGAAGGGAAAAGGGAAAGAAGTGGCTAATTCTTCACCCACCTCTAAATCTGCTAGAATGGCTATTTTTGGTGTTGAGCCAGAAAAGGTAGAAGAAAGTAGCAAGAATGCAGAGGGAAATGGATCAGGAGAAGCCACTGAAGGGCTAGTGAATCTTGTAAAGCAAGAAGATGAACCTGGTTCATCTGTTGAGGAAACACTAGCTGATCTCTTGAAAAAGATAGGTTACAGTTACAAACCCAAGAAGAAACGAACTCCTAAAGCAACAACCCCTGGCACAGCAAGAGCCAACAAGAAAAAGAAGGGTGCTCCTTCTGAGACTTCCGAAATTCCTCTCCCAATAGGAAGAACTACAAGGAGAAATTTAAAGCAAAGTGAGGAGGATTTGCAGAGAGCTTTAGATAAGAGTAAGAAGAAAAGAGTGGAAAAGGGGAAAGAAAAAGTGGTTGAGCCTGTTGAGGCTGTTGAAGTGGATGAGATGGACCTGGTCCATCAAATTGAAAAAGTGACAGTTGAGGTAGAGGTTCAGACCCCTAAGCCCAAGAAATCCAAGACTTCCTCAAAGAAGTCTTCATTTGTTTCTAAGTCTGATGAATCCTCTATCTTGGCTAAGCGAACCAGGTCTACAGTGAAAGCCAAGAAAGTGAAAATTACTGATGAAGAAAATTGGAGTGGTGAAGAGGAGGATGAGTCTGATGGTGAGAAGGACAAGCTGGCCAAGTTTGGCCAATGAACAATTCTAAAGGGGAGACTTTTGAAGGACTTGGAGAAAGAAGGGATCATCCTGCTGCTGGAGAAACTTGAGTTACAGGGGTGGAAGGACATGGTCCTTCAGCTAGATGGAAGACTGGCAAGGAATGAGATTGTGGAATTTATGGCGATGCTGAGGTAAAGAATAGCAGAGTCTCCAGCTTGGTGAAAGGGGGTCCTTTGATGCTAAGGAGTTGGGTGAAATCCTTGGTATACCCTCTGAAGGTTATGATGACTATACAAGGTAGAAATGGCCAAGTCTGGACTCTCTTCCAACTGCCCTGGTTATCACTAGGAAATTCTGTGATAATAAAGCAGAAATTGAGCCCAAGGCAGTTTATAAGAGTGAAATGAAGCCACCCCACAAGGTGTTATTTGAGTTCATCAACAAGTGCGTGCTTCCCAGGCAGGAAAAGAGGCATATTGCAATCTACATGGACTTGGTCTTGATGGAATGTCTGGATAGTGGGAGGCACATTAACTAGCCTGGGTTCATCATTCAGCTTTTGGACAGGGTTGTCAACGGCTCCAAAGCCCATGCCATTCCTTATGGCTTCATTCTCACTGTTGTTCTTGCATATTACAAGGTGCCATTGAAGAAGTCGGAGATGGCCACAAGCAAAGACCATTTTGGGATCAATACTCTTGTTGCTTGCGATTATGAGATTCATGCCACTCCAAATGAACCCGGTTCATCTAGAAATACACTTGTTAACAGAAAGGTCAGAGCCTTAGTGCAGGAAAGTGGGGTAAAGGATGCAGAGATAGCATGGCTGAAGACTCATTTGGCGGAGGTTGAATTTGAGAGAGATGCTCTCCGAACTGAGCTTACAAAGGAAAGGGAGAAGAATGAGGGAATTCTTCAATACATGTTGCACCTTCTCCAAACCAAAAACCAAGCCCCCAGTTCTTCCAAGCCTTAATTGCCTATCCTGCCTAGAACTTTCAGTAACCCAGATTCAGGATGTTTTTTGTTGCTCATGTTTTTAACTGTTTTTGTTTCATTTTGTGGATTTTGGCAAAATCATATTCTCTATCAATGAAGTTTGCTGCTTTTGTTCTTATTCATTGTCTTTATTTCTTTGATAGTTTGAATTCTTAGTTGATTATTGATGATTAATTCATGAATGCATTTGCAGTTGCCCTAGTGGCCATGAACGATATTTAACTATCTGGGATTCGCACATCTTTTTGCAACTTTTCGATGATGCCAAAAGGGGAAAAATGATTGTGCTCTGAACAGTGATATTTATAACCTAATGACTCTGGTTCTTCATGATAAGTGCTTAATACTCTAATAAGTGTTAATGTTGGATTAAGTTAAAACATGCCTAAGTTTATGGACGACAGCTTATGGACGCACAAAGTTTGTCATCAAAAGGGGGAATTTGTTGGTCCAAGAAAGAGAATAGTTTTGAAGATTGACAAAGGAACTCAGAAATGAACCAGGTCCATCACTGGTAGACATAGACACAGGCAGAGTCAAGGCACGTGAGATTCACATGCATGAGATAAGCATATTCGTGCAGAATAATATATCTCCTGAACGAAAATATTCCAAAAATGATAAGGAGAAAGACTCCTTATTAAGTAAGAACAGTATCTAAGATAAGGAGGGATTTAGGAGTTGAGATTGACTAGAACTCTTCCACCAAGGAATAGTAGAATTAGAACTCTAGTTAATTCTTTATCTACTAATCTTATATATTGCAGAATGTTCTTATTGTACAGGTATGCACAAAAGCAGAAATATCACGTGAGTTGAGAGCAAAATAGCAAGGCAATTTTGCAAGCAGTTCGTGTGAGATTTGAGTGTGCAAACTTGAAGCTACTTGAACCAGCTAGAAGAATTAGTTCCAACTGTTTATCTTTTAGTCTAGTTTATTTTTAGTAGGTGGTTTTTTCTTGTACCTTTCAGTTTTATCTAGAAGCATCTGTAGTAGTTACTTTGTGTTTTCAAGTTAGAGTTAACTTGAAGTTGTCGCAAACAGTTAGAGCTTGGTTTGCCACAAGGGATTAGAGGTAATCCTAGGTTTACAAAAGAGGTTTTGTAAATGCAGTTTTGGCTCACTGATTTAGTAAAGACTTTTGGGAAAATCCTACTAGGAAGTAGTTCGTGGTTTTTTCACCTTTTGAGTCAGGTGTTTTCCACATAAAAATATTTGTGTTCTTTAATTTTTGTACTTACTATTCCGCAACAGTAGTAGTAGGAACACATAGAAGAACCAGATCCTTCTATAATTTGTGCACGTGAAAAATTGGACACCACACAAATCACCCACTACCCCCCCCCCCCCCCCCCCCCTCTTGTGTGGTATTGAAGTATAAACTATTAGGTTATTAGGGTTAAAAATGTTCATCTAGTCTACTTTGTGAGTTGGATGTTAGTTAAATATAATTTTGTAGATCAAGAAACTCAAATTTAGATACTTTTGGTGTCTAAATATCATCTGTAAAGCATTCTTTATGAAATAAAGACATACGCTCCTTGAAAAAAAGGAGAAAATGTTATAGCACGTATTTCATACCATGTGTGCTAATGTCGACCAACTGGGTTGGCATAAGTCCATTCTCAACTTATTATTGTGTGAGACCCAGAGCTTTTGTGATGGCTCAAGATTTTGTACCCTCTGAGACTCCGATGAGATACTCGAGACTTAGTGTGATGTTATCTATCTTAGTGTATTTCCAAAGACCACATACACAGATTCGGTCTAGCGAAGCATATCTAGAAAAGCAATCAAACTAATGTTAAGGGGATTGTGAGAAGAGGAAGATCATCGATGAAATCTCATTTATTTGTGTTCACTGGTGCACCAGTTATAACTTATGAGTTATGATTGTGAATACAAGGAATAACGATATATGAGATTTTGAGATTATATCAAATGTGATTCATATGATCTAGGGTATTGCATACTTAATGATCTACTTGCAGGTTCGCACTCGACGAGAGGCTATATTCTCCTAACAGATGTAGAACACTTAGCTCTCACAGTACGATGGTCGTACGGTCTACTTCCCTGTAAGAATGATTGAGGAGATGAGTTTAGAATATGTTTCTCAGACTAGATGAGCACTCTCATATGTGTGAGTGGGAGATGTAGGAAATATTGTCCACCCGTAAGGGGTGCTCTTAGGGCCCATTAAGGCAAAGCACAGTAATTTTAGTAATTATTGTATCCCTAATATTTCCTATATGAGTACACTTACTATATACAATAAAAGAAGACATTCTGTAGTATTTTCCTACACCTAGTTTTCTCCTAAAGTAAGACTAAGGTTTACACTGTGACATAGGGGTTGCTCCAACACACCGTGACAACCACCACCGATCAGTGATTTCAGTTGTTGTTCATTTCAAATTTTCGCTTACGCTTCACGAAGAACAAGTAAGTTCTCATTTTACAATTTACGCGATATCTAATGTATTTAATTTATCGCGTTCCTTCACTTACGAACTATTGTAGATGAATGCAAAACCCTAATTTTCAATGAACCCTTGATTTCTATTTGAAATACATTGTGAAGGAAAAGGCAAAAAAGAATTGCGGAACCAGAATTCTGCAATATCAGTGAAAATTCACTTTTAATGATAGGGATAGGCATTATATGCATTGGCCCTTGTCTATCTTCATTTTCTTTCACTAGTCTCAGGATACACGTTTTGCACGTATACTTTATACTAATAAATATACAACTTATAAAAAATAATAAAGTTATTAAATTATGTATATCTAACATGCAGTTGTTAACTTTTATTTTAAAATATTTTTAGAATTTCACATTGAGTTAAAGCATTTAACTATTATGAATGTTGGGAATTCTAATATTTAGTTATTCACAATTGAATAAAATCTTATTTATATTAATCTTTTTCTTATTTGAATTGCGTAAACTAATTATACTTTGATCACAAATTTGAATTATCATTTACTTCCTCTCTAAATAGATTCGTTTATTTGAGAAGTGTGGCAATAAAGATGGATCCATTTAATTTTAGAAGGAAAAAAAAATAGAGCTCATAACCCTTTTAAATTTGACTGGATATGTTTTTCTCGAAAACAGTATTACAGAAAACAAAAACGAATAGATATATTCGAAGTTGCAGAGCCATATACTAATTATGCCTGGAATATATCTCTACGTATAACAGCTCTAAAGATACATTTTTTTCCTCTAAAGATACATTAATTATATTCTCACCTTACCGCATATAACACATAAAATAATGTTTATCTTTTCTATTTTGTGTTAATTTTTTCTCAAATAAGGAATAATTTATTTAAGGTAAAATTTTAATTAATTTTAAAGTCATAAATATTTTGACTTTATATATAGTTCAAAAAAGAAAATAATTAATAATTAAAATTTTAATTAAT
This sequence comes from Nicotiana knightiana, assembly GCA_005239525.1. NCBI lineage: Eukaryota > Viridiplantae > Streptophyta > Magnoliopsida > Solanales > Solanaceae > Nicotiana > Nicotiana knightiana. The sequence continues at coordinate 187,001 of ML406723.1, read as the reverse complement.
TTATAATCCTAAATATTAGAAAAATAACTAAATTACTACTATTTAATCCTATGTAATATATTTAGAAGGAATAAATAAATGAACGATATTTTGCTAAAGGATTCTGTGCTTTTAATATAATATAATACAAATATAACTATAGATCATTTGTCAGTCATGATATCCGAGTCATCAGATATTGTTGGGCCAATTCAAAGACACGCTAACAATATTGGGATTTTTACCTAGATATATTGTAATAGAAACTTATTTACCACATTTATTTAGGTTCCTTATTAATTATTTTGTATATCTATATTTACAAGTTATATACAAGGCCATAAAAAAGAAAAAAAATTCCAGATCCCTTAATTTTAGCCCATCAGTTACACGACACTCACTCCCATTTTCAATAAACCCCGACATATAAGATTTTATTTTTCAAAGGATGTCAAAAATATTTTTTCTCTTTCTTAATAATCACCCAAAATCTCTCTTTTATTTTTGTACCCCTCCCCCCACCCCCAAAAATATTATGATTTTTTTCTTTTAAAGGTTTTCAAACCCAATTTCTGTCATTCTTACTAATCACTCAAAATCTTTATTTCTTATTGATATAATGCAAATGAATTTCGGAATATTGCTCTAGAATCAAGTTGTGGGTAAGTTTTAAATCTTGTTTTTTTTTTCTAAAATCCTTAGTGTATGTGACTTGTATATGATACATCAAAACCCAAAACAATATTTGATACAATACTAATATAATTATAATACGATTATATTAGATTTTTAGTATAGAGTTGTGATTGAAACTTGAAGACGATAAATATCATTTTTGTATCATATTTTTTCAGAAATGTATCACGATTGTATTATAATTGTATATGTATCATAATCATTGAAGGAATTGAATTAAAAAATGTATAATAATTGTATATTTATTGTATATTTGTTGTATATTGTTGAGCATTTGTGAGTTTATATATTAATTTATTAGTATAGTATCATGAATTATTTTGGTTATTAATGTACCATATACAAGTTAGGTACAATTGTGATACACGTATGATGTTATTATGTTTTAGGCATTGATGTATCAGATACAATTATGATACATTTATCATACAATTATTATACGATTCCTTAATATTTCTTCACTTTCAGTGTTGTCTAGTCTCCCAGTAAAAGAATGATGCAATTGATAATTTTTTTGTAACGACCCGACCGGTCGTTTTGAGCAACTGCGTTCGGCTCGGTAGTGTGAGGTCGCGAGTAGCATCACACAGTGCATTATGACTTGAGTGCATCATCGGTCCAGGTTTTGAGAGGTTAAGAAATAATTTTTAGGAGTGACTCTCATTTGAAAAGCTGGAAGTTGAAAGAATTGACCAAGGCTTGACTTTTGAGTATTTGACCTCGGATCGGAGTTTCGACGGTTTGGTAGGTCCGGATGGTGATTTTGGACATGGTCGTATGGCCGGAATTTCATTTGGATGTTTTTAAAAGGTTTCGGCATCATTCGACGAAAGTTGGCAATTTAAAGGTTTAGAATTCTCTTAGGTTTGACCATAGTTTGACTTTAAGACTATCGGGTTCGAATTTTGGTTTCGGAACTTGGAATAAGTCTGTTTCTTCATTTGGAACTTGCTTGTAAAATTTGGCGCCATTTGGAGTTGATTTGATATGGTTCGGACGCTTGGTTGCGATTCTAGAAGTTCTTGAAGTTCATTGTGATTTTCATGTGTTTTGGCGTCCGATTCATGATTCTAGAGGTTATTTTGGTATCTTGATCGCGCGATCAAGATCGTGTTATGTTTTTAGACTTGTGTGGTGTTTGGTTTGGAGCCTCAGGGGCTCAGGTGAGTTTCGGATTAGCTTCAGAGTGTTTTGTTAAGAATTGTGTGTGGTGGTACTGGTGTCATCGCAATTGTGATGAGAAGGTCGCAAATGCGACCCCCGCATTTGTGAGTATTTTCTCGCATTTGCGAACCAGGGGAGGATTGGGCTTCAATCGCAAATGCGATACTGGAGTCGCATTTGTGACTGTGGGCTGTCCGCTTTTGCGAAGACAGTGCTTGCTTTCGCGGTTACAGTTACTTCGCATTTGCGAAGGTTTGACCGAAAATGAGATCTTTTTATGGTGTGTCAGGGGTCGCTTTTGCGATATTTTATCCGCATTTGCAGAGGACTCATTTGCGAACCCTATGCCGCAAATGCGACATCTGCAACTTGCAAATAGCTAGGCATTCCGAGATTTAGCTTCATTTTGTTATATTTTGAACCCTAGCCTCGATGGGGGGGGGGGGGGGAATTTTGTGGAAGGATTTTCATACCAAATCATTGGGTAAGTACCTCTAATAAATTTTCAATTCTATTTTGTGATATACATTAGATTTAACATCAAATTCATAAGAATCTAAGGGAAAAATTGTAAAATCTTTCAAAATGTAAAATGATGACTTGAAGGACGAATTGGTGTCAAAAATTGATAATTTTGATATGGTTGAACTCGTATCGGAATGGGTGTTTGGGTTTCGTAAATTTTATCGAATTCCGAGGTGCGGGCCCGGGGGGTTGACTTTTGCAAATTGTATAAGGATCATAGCTTTGTTAATTGAAATTATTTTCTTTTTCATTGTTTGATGTATTTAAGTCGTCTTTGGCTAGATTTAGCTGAGCGGAGGTGAATTTATAAAGGAAAATCTAATTTGGGTATTGAGTTGGCGAAATTGAGGTAAGTGTCTTGTCTAACTTTGTGTGGGGGAATACTACCCCTTATGAATTGAGTTAATTGTGCTATCTTGTTATGTGAAATCCATGTACACAAGGTGATGAGAGGGTACACGGTCTATATGTGGTATTGACCGATTTAGATTGTCTAGTCTCTTCCCATGCCTTTGATTAAATTGTCATAATATGTGTCATCTCGTTGTTAGGCTACTCTTACATGTTATATTTGACGTTGTTAGCACCTATTGTACTTCTCACTCGTTATTTGGCCCTTATATGCCTTAGTTGAAGTTATTGTCTTCCTTATTGTTTTGTTACCTCTTAATTGTTGTGTTTCTTCTATGATCTTGTGCTTATCTGCTGCATGTCTTAATTATTGTGATTGCATACTTAGTTATCATGTACCTTACCTGTCCTGTCATTCTTGTAAAGTTTGTTGTATCCCTTCAGTTTTTACGTGGTTCCTTAGTTGTCGTGTACAGAAACCCTTGATTGTAGAAATTCTTATAAATGGAGTTATTGAATTGTTGTTGTTGATTTAAATTTATTGTACGGGGGATCGGGTTGCACACCGCAACAGGTGAAATAAGGGAGGATATTTATATTGTGATATTTTTATTGTACGGTCGGATCGGGTTGCACGCCGCAACATGTGAAATAAGGGTGTATTGTTATTGTGAAATAAGGGTGTAACGACCCAGCCATTCGTTCCGAGAGTTTATCCCATTTCCCCTATTTCGGCCTCATTGTTGTGTGGTTCATCTCTTTTGTATGGTATTGGGTTGGTTGACTCGGGTTCAGAGTGGTCGTGGTGAGAATTAAGGCACTTAGCCTCTAAAATGAGATCAATAGTTAGAAAAGTCAACCGGGAATTTACTTATAAGTAAACGACCTCGGAATGTAGATTTTATGGCTCGGATAGCTTCGTCAGGTGATTTGGGACTTAGGAGTGTGTTCGGAATGTAGTGTTTGAGGTACGGTGCAGAATTAGGCTTGAATTGGCGAAAGTTAGTTTTGGCGATTTCTGGTCGGCAGTGAAAAATAAGCTATCGGGGTCGGAATGGAATTCTGGAAGTTGGAGCAGGTTCATAGCGTCATTTTGGATGTGTGTGCAAATTTTCATATCATTCGGACGAGGTTTGGTTAGTTTCGGCATCGTTGGTGAATTTCTGAAGTTTGAATATCTTAAGGCTTGAATCATGGGTTGAATTGCTGTTTCGTTGTTATTTTGGGTGTTCTGAGAGTTCGACTAAGTCCGGGTGATCATTTATGACTTGTTTGTATTTTTGTTTGGGGTCCCGAGGGCCTCGGGTTGAGTTCGGATGGGTAACGACATGATTTTTGGCATTTTGGAGTTGCTGGTGGGAAACTTTCTGGTGTTTTCGCACCTGCGGATGAGGGACCACAGGTGCGATCCCACAGAAGCGGACAAGGCTCCGCAGATGCGGAAGTTGCCTGGGTAAGCAAAGGTCGCAGCTGCGAGACTTGGACCGCACCTGCGGAGTCGTAGGTGCGGAGGAATTATCGCAGGTGCGGAAGAGGGGGACCTAGCCAAGGAGCGCAGGTGCAGACGCCTAGTCGCGCCTGCGAGTCCGGAGGTGCGAGAAAAGGACCGCAGGTGCGGTCATCGCTGGGCAGAACCTATAAAAAGAACCCTTAGCGAATTTTAGCCATTCTTTCACCATTGTTATTCGGATTTGAAGCTTTTGAAGGGTTTTTGAAGAGGGAAATCGATAGTTCTTCATTGAGGTAAGGATTTTGGACTTAAAACTCGTTTATATGTGATTAAAGGTCGGATAAGTGGTGGAACCTTGGGGAAAAACAATGCTTAAATAGGTAATTAGGGCTTGTGATTTAGAGACCTTAAAATGGGAATTTGAGAGGTAATTTGGACTCCGATTTCAGTGTTCTTGGTATGTATAGACTCGTGGGAGGATAAGTATTTTTGTGGTGAAAATTTCACCAAGTTCCGAGACGTGGGACCGGGGGTTAAGTTTGACCAATTTCGGGATCTTTGAGTATTTTTGAAAATTTTCGATTAGGGTTCGTTCCTTGGCATATTATAATGATATACATCTGATTTTGGTAGATTTGGAGCACTCGGAGGACGAATTTAGAGGCAAAGGCACTGCGGAATAGTATTTTAGCCAAGTTTGAGGTAAGTAACGTTTCCAAACTTGGTTATGAGGGTTTGAAACCCCGAGCTAAATGATTTATGACTATAATTGAGGTGACGGGCGTGCACTGAGTATTTGTGGCGTGGCTTATCCCATGGCACAACTTAGTGATTATTCCCTGATGATATATGTGCTTCTGTTAAAGTGGTAATTGTGAACCTGCTAGGAATCATGTTAAGTATAAATGCTACGCTTCACGCCAAAAATGCTGAGACCCAAGTGGTCGTATATTACTGTCTCGTTTTGTGATTATTTGATCTCATATACTCAGTCCTGTTATAGCATATCACTTCATATCTCAGTCTCAGTATTGTTAATTATATGCATACTTATCATTATTTCGGGCTGATAGATGCATCTGTGATCCATGTGAGTGAGACTGAAGAGTAATGACTGAGTGAGGCTGAGAGCCTGTTATTGAGACAGTTATGAGATCGGACTGCACACCGCAGCGATACTTAAATCATGCCTTCGTTGTCTTGATATAGCGCTTGGGCCACTAGGGCCCTTCCGGAGTCTATACACCCCCAGTGAGCGCATTGATGTTGAGGGATGGATTTTCCCTGGGCATGGATCGTGTCCGAAGTGGATGTTATGTTAGGGATTCGTCGTCCCTGGATATGGATCTTGTCCGAGTGTTGTATTCCGGAGATGGACTTTCTCCGTGGGGCTGGATTGGCATTTTTCCTCAGTACGGAGTGACTACAGTCACCAATGATTATGTACATTCCGGGATGGACTTTTCCCTGGGCCTGAGAGCCATATACGGTACTGAGTGGACTGTTGTGTGAGGGTTGTGAGCAATATGTGCATATCCACACTGGCTTCATACATATATTTTTATGATGACATGTAGAGTATACTGGCATACTTGGCATATTTACTCATTCTGATAAACTGTTAGCATGTATAATTTCTGTATACTGTTTATTGTAAAATTCTGAGGTTTTGTCCGTCACTACCTCTCAGCCCATAGTTTGTATTCGTTACTTCTAAGTTGGTGTACTGACGTTACCTCCTGCACCTTGTGTGCAGATCCAAGTATACCGAGACCCGGTAATGGATATTGAGCAACTGTCAGAGTTTCATTGGAGTCGTCGAGGTAGCAGCTGGCGATCGCGACCTCGTCTTCTCTTCCTTATTCCACATGTTGCACTTAATTTGAGACTATGTTGTCTATTTCTTCATTTCTTTATTTTATGATATAGCAGCTCATGATTGAGTGACACCGGATCCGGGGTTGGAGATTTTAATTTTTGTTTCAAATATTATTTTTAAACTTCAGACTCTTAATATTATCAATAAATTTGTTTAAAAATCGTATACTGGAAATTGAATTTAGCTTAGAAACTAAGGGGCGGCTTGCCTGGTTCCACGACAGGCGCCATCACGACTCCAAATCGGGTCGTGACAAAGGGTGACTTATGATATTTATATTATACGGTGGGATTGGGTTACACGCCGCAACATATTTTATTTATTGTCATGATATTGATATTGTACGGTGGGATCGGGTTGCACGTCGCAACAGGTGAAATAAGGGTGAATTGATATGGTGGAATAAGGGTAAATTTTGATATTGATATTATATGGTGGGATTGTGTTGCACGCCGCAACATATTTTGTATTTTGTATTCCCCGTTTTGTTGTATTGGCTTCGGTTCTTTCGTATGAGACTGAGAATTTATGTTTTCGATTTCTACTGTTTTCCGAGGATTGAGTTATCGTCATCGACTTATTGCCTTGCCGTCATTTACTGAGTTCTTTTCCTAATACTATTATTCAGGTGAATTAATTTTTAAGGTGAATTTACAACGTTGAGTCATTACCTCATGTCCTGCTGAATTGTTAGTAATATAGTGACTTTAAATAAAAGAATTATATCATGCTACCTTGTATGAAGTTAAAACTCTCCGTTTTATTCGGAACTTACTATCTCTAATAGTTGTCATATTTTACTTTAATTGATTTCTCAACTTGATCTCCTATCTTGTCTGATGTTTTTATTTCACTTGAAATGGGATTGTTATTAGGTATTAATTTAATAAATTCTATATTAAATTCAATAGCTTATTAGATACCGCATTTTATTTGAAAATGGTATTTTTCTTCACCCAAATAATTTCTAAAATAAACTCATATTTCTCATTGATTTTCTACTTGGTCTATAAACTGTAATTTTACTTTATGATATATATAAATAAAATCTCTTGAACATCCTAATTAGCATTGGACACGGAATATTATATACCGAGTAGCACATGAATTTTGTCATGTGAAGTGAGATGAAAAGATGTGGGCAAAAGGTGCCATGTGTGTTAAAGGTTTGAAAGTTGTGATTTATGATATGAGATTACGAGAAGTGGGATTGTTGAAATTGTGTACTAGAAATGATTTGATTAGTTGAGTTGACATCGTTTTCCCTACTTGAGCACATTTATAATTCATCTTTACCCTAACTATATTGTTGCTTAATTACTTGGTTATTTCTCGTTGCCATTCATGTTTCCTTTATCGTTACTACTGTTTTTAATCTGATTTCTGTCTGCTATTGGCATTACTTTGATATTCTTTCCTTATTAACTTTATGTCATATCCTGCACAGGTTTACATGTTAGCTGTGTGTCTTGACCTGGCCTCATCACTATTCTACCGAGGTTAGACTTGATACTTACTGAGTACCACCGTGGTGTACTCATGTTACGCTTCTGTACTTTTTTTTTTGTGCAGAACCAGGTACTTCGAATTGAGTCGGTTTTGAGACTTATGCTTGGTGTGGAGGAAGACTTCACGGTACACCTACTAGGCGTTCACAGGCTCCGAAGTCACCCTCTATTGTATTTATTTTTATTGTTTCCTATTATTCCAAAACAGTGATATATTCATTATATATAATTACTCCTAGAAAAGGCTTATTACTTGTACTACTGATTTTGGGATATTGTATCATGTTGAGACTATTGGTTTATTTAGAAATTTTTATTTCATGATTAATAGTTTTAGTAAGACCTGTTATTATTTCGGCATGTGTTAGGCTTACCTAGTTTTAGAGACTAGGTGCCATCACGAATCATTCGGAGGGATTTTGGGTCGTGACATTTTTAATATTATAAAGTTATCGGCAATAGAGGGAAGAGAGAAAATTGTAAGGCCCCGTAAAAATTTTCCTAAAAACCGGGGTTTCATGGTGCCGAGGTAGGCGTAAGTGTTAATGATAGTAGAGCGAAACAGACTTTTTGGGTTGAATAGTGCGCTAGGTAGTTGAAGGAAAATGTTTGGCATAATTGGGTATTTCTGTGGCCGTAGAGTAAGACAGTCATTTTCACGGCTCATTATGTGACCGTAAAATGATTTCGCGGGCCGCACTCTTATCGCATATCCAACTTTGTAATTTTGCGAAGGGAGGTTCTGCGGCGCATTATGCGACCACAGAACAGGTCTGCAGACCGCATAACGGCCGCAGAGTGGGGCAGGCCAGCCCAAGTCTGCAGACCGCATTGTGTGTATTACTATGTTTTGAGATACAGTCGGGGCCTTGTTACCAGCACTATCACCGTACTCTTATGTATCTATTAGAGGCTCCGTGAACATATTGTGGGTGGTATGTTTGGCCGGGTCATCTCGACTGAGCACCGGTCGCGCTCCCCGAGTTTGGGGCGTGACAAAACTGGAGATTTTGGGCGTAGATTAAGGGATTTTGATGGGAAAAAAATAAGAAGAGGGGGGGAAAGGAAATGATATAATTGAATCCCTTAATTGAAGGCACTAATAATAAAGTGTGAGCCTTTTAAGGAGCAATCTACACATTTTGTAAGAAAAACCTGGATATTTATTAACAACTACAAAACATAGAGAACATATATAAATATATTTCTAATATAATATACCCAAGTAAAAATCCCAATAATATTATATCAGCCTTTCCGACACGACCTTTGATTGGTCAGCGGGTTACCTAGACAATTTTCTTAATTTACAAGATAGTGGAAACCCAATATTTACGTAATTCACCTAGTTGTCCTTTAACCTTTTAACTGTTAGCTTATACTATAACTATATCTTCTTAAAAAATGCGGATTTGTTGAATTCTCTTAGAAATTTTCAAACTGTCCTCTTGGTTGCCTATCATGCGATCGATAATCATTACCCACATATAACAAACTTCTGGCTAGCAAAAATAGATTCCCAAGAATTTGCGAGTCAAATTTAAAACAAAATGTCCCGTGTTTAGAACAGGAGCTAAGCCAAAAGTTAAGGAGGAGTTCCAAGCTTTTTACAGATTTGGCTAAAAAGTTACTGGTAACAAAAATGTACATGTGCAAGTTTAAAGAGAAGTATTCAAGAAGTCCGATTTACGTGTATGGCCCGTGAAAAACAGTACTAGACATAGACTTTGGTCTAGGGGGATTAAAAAACGTAAGACGTAGTTCATAGGGTAATAGAATTAAATACCTCATAGCATAGATGTGCAGGTTACAAACTGAGCCAAGTTTAGAAGGAGTTTTATGCAATAAGCCAAATTAAAATCCTTAAAATAATATCGTGGAACTGGCAAAGAACCTAAAAGTTCAAAGTTTATCTCTCTAGAACAAGTCTAACGCCAATTGGGAGTGGTTATTATTTTATCTAATTGTCAACTTAGATCCCCATAATATTGCTTGCACGATTGTACAATTTATTTCTTAACATTTATTAGGCGTTTTTCTTCATACTGATGACAAGTTTAAATTTGATTATCTAGCAAAGAGTACTGATCAAGTAATTGAGAATAATATTATACAAAAGATGATAATTAATTAAAAAATAAATGAGGGTAACAGGATATACTTACTCCAAGAAACCAATCTCGTACAAGCAAGGCGTACAAAGTCCAAACTCCACCATTTAAGAAAAAGAAAAGTGAGAGAAGGAATGGCATGTACTCAACGCTCTTTGTTGTCACCACTGTTTTCTGCCAAAACCAATATTATCCCAAATTGATACATTTAACTTCAATTTTAAGGTAGATAGCCCACATGCATAAGTGGTTGAGTTAGGTAATCAAAAACAAAAAAAAAACAACGAGATTATATATATCTAAACGCAAGGCGTGAGTCTGGCATCTTTGCAATAATACTTAGAACATAATTTTACGTAAGAAAAAAGATTTGTATTGCTTTTGCGTATGGTTTACTAATATTATAAGAATCTTTAATAAAGGAAAAGGGGCTTACCACCACGCTAAGAGGGGAACTATACATGACAATATTTAGAGCTGAGCACAAGAAACCAATAACATCAATTCTCATCTCCCCATGAGATCCAAATTGTGCCAATAGAATAGCTGTCGCTGAAAACACCACATTTAAAGCCACAACTAGTACCGCAGTCTTTAACTGTAAAAAAAAAGGTTAGGAAAGAAAAAACAAAAATAGAAGCACATATCAGTTTCAACTAAAAAAATTAATTTGGCTTTTAAATCTTAACTAGTATATGATAGGATGTTGATATTTCTCTATAACAATTCAGTACCGGATGTTGTATAAGAATAATATTAAATAGGGTGTATTGATAATGATGAAATTAGTAATACTGTGATTAGTTATGCTGGATTTATTTCTTATCTACAGTTTGGTTTGCTGTATTAAAAATAACATGCATTGCATAGGGGAATATACGTGCTTATTTATATATTTAAAACCATGATATTACTAATGCTATGATTTACAATGTATTAGTTATTATACATAGAATACTACCAAATAGGATGTATAACTAATATATGTATTAGTTATACATAGATTGAAAAACACTATCAAACAATAGATTAATATTATCAAAGCTGATACAAGTATATATTATTTTCCCCTAATACGTCCTACCAAACGAGTCCTAAGAGTTACTAAATATCAAGAACTATCAGAACTTTTGTTAAGTCTAGGAAGTGTATGACGCTGACTAATTTATAATTATGAGTTTTGGTGAATATTTCAAAGAAAAAGATAGAAGGGAAATATTTTCTGGACCCATTTTTCTGCTCTCCTAAATGTAACACCGCTATATTCGATAAATTGCTGCATCTTAGTTTTGTAATTCTACTTCCACACTTATTGGAAACTCATGAATTGATTTTCTTTCCCAGATTAACAACTGAATAATATTCAAGCAGCGTTAATTTTGAATGCATTTGAAGAAAATTTTATGGTTATGGTTTGTGGGAGAAGCAGCAAAACAGTGAGTTGACTTATACTAATTACTCCCTCTGGTTCACGATAAGTGTCCAGTTTTCTTTTTCATTTTGGTTCAAAACAAGTGTTTAGTTATGTTATCAAGAAAAAATTCAATTTATTTTTACTCTTTTACCCTTATGTGCATATCCTTAAAAAACTTTTCTCACTCCTCACTATAATTATGTGACCAATACTTTAATAAGGGTAGTTTAGTCATACTAGGTTTTATTATATAGGATTTAGTATTTCTTAATGGGCGTGCTAAAAGGAAACTGGACACTTATTGTGAACCGGAGGGAGTAAAAGTTAACAGGAAAAAGATTAGTACGTCGTTAGAAAAATAGAGGCATTCTTTTGAATAATTAATTGCAAAAGTTATCTATATTCCGGGCAAGTTTTTGAATGAATGGTGCAAAAATAATGTGATTAGTAGAAAATTCATTTACTAAGAAGATTAACAATAAAATAGTTTAGGACTTACTCTCATCTTTGGAGGAGCAAATAGAAGGAACAAGGACACGTATATAATCTCAACGGCGACTCCAAAACCATTGGTAGTGGATACAAGAAAACTCCCTGGCTTTATAATTCCATAGTAAGTCCACAACGATGAACTTAGCAGTGTACAAATGTATGGAAGACTATCAAATTCCTCAGTTGATTGATTCTTCACTATCCTAATGAATGTCCCTCTGCATTATGTATATATATATATATATATATATGTATCATTTCATTTATCTCACACAACTTATCAAAGGATCCTCAATCCATGCAAAAGAGCAACTATATTATATTTTCTTTCTTGTTTGATTGGTTACTTACACTGGAGAAAGAAACATGAGAACTGAGATGATATTGCCTGAAAAGATCAAGAACATATATACATATTTCAACACCAAATTTCTTAAAGGAGGAACGTTTGCCAAAAACAATCGAAGTGCTACTATTACCTATCACTCCGATGACAAGAGCTACGATTTCCATGTTGACAGCCGAAGGAGGAGAAAGAAGAATGACTTGAAGAGAAGAGAAGAGAAAGAGAAACTTGTAGCTAAAAGTACTTTTCTGCCTTTCTCATGTTAAGTAGCTTGGGAATATGAAATGACATTTTTCGGAAGCACCATTTGACAATATACTAATTAAATACGGGAAATACTTTAAATTTAAAAAGAAAAAGATGTTATATTATGACAAGGTAGAAAGGAACTAATATACTTTTTGTTCATTTCCGAGATTAAAAAGATTTTTTTTTTTAATTAAAGCCAAAACACCCGGGTTCTTATCACCGAGTGTGGGGGGTTTGGCGAGACCCCTACCATGTCTATATCGACAAAAAGAAGATTAAGTACAATGGAGGGGGGCATGGACCTTACCTCCTACTGAAAAGATATGAAAGGCAAGGTAATGAAATTATATCCTACCTTTCATATCTACAAAAGAATATACATCAACTCACAAAAAAATTGGTCTTATCATACCTAATTCTCAAGCTAGATAGTTGTCATTTATCTAGCTGGAAAGGACCTTTGGCATTTCTTGGGAGCTGTTGAAATGTGGAGTAGTAGCCTGCACTCCCAGTTTTTTGTTGTATTTTTTGCCAAAGTATCAGCATGGTTTGCTTCTCTGAATCAGTGAGCTATGTTAACTTCAACGTTGTTCATGGTCCTGGCTACGAAGGTTGTCAGTGTATCGAGCAGTGAGCATATTGGCCACTATCTGCTAGTCAGTCTCGAGATAGAAGTCATTATACCCCTGTTGTATATACCATTGAATTCCTACCTTGGCAGCCATTGCTTCAGTGCTATTGTTGGTGTTACTTTGGACTGATAGGGAGAATGCCATTATAAGATCCCTTTCTTCATTTCTAGCAATACCTCATATTCCAGCTCTTCCCGTTTCTTTTAAGTAGCTTCCATCAGTATTGATTTTAATCCTTCCATTGGGTAGTTTTTGCCAAGTTACTTGATGCACTGTCGGAGTCGGATTCCACCGTTCTACTTTTTCACAGAAAATTGGCCATGAACCTGTCATTTTGCATTTGGAGAAGGTCATAGTCAGTGCTGCTTGAACAGTCCACATTACCTAATACTCTATTTTCCTCAGTTGAAACTTCTTTTGATCTTTATATCTACATGTTGTCCAGTTTTTCCATATTTCCTAGTTGATGGCTAATGGTACTGCACAAAGAATGAATCTGTGTATTTTGTTCTTAGGATTCTCGTCCCACCAATTTTTGAAGACTCTTCTAACTGGCCAGTTTTCATATTTGATGCCCATAGGAGCTCCGAAGCTATTCCAGAGAAATTTGGCAGCGTCCCCCTCAATGAAGACATGTTGAATGATGTCCTCTTTAGGACTCTAGCAGCACCTGCATCTAGAAACAATTTGGTTACCAAATTTAGCAATAATTTCATCAAAAGGAAGCTTACCAAAGTATAGTCTCCACGAAAGGAATGAGATTTTTAAAGGAATGTTGTTGAGCCAAAGCTTATTTAGAGTTTCGTTCTTCTGCTTTTTGCTTCTAGACTTCTGCCAGGCACTCTTGTTTGTGTAGTGTCCAGTAGATTCTGCATCCCAAATGGCATAGTCATCTTTATTAGGATCTTCTAGAGCAATGCCTCTGATCTGTGCACCTGTGTGGTCGTCAAGAGTATTTGTCAACTTCGTCATATCCCAACCCTCCTTTGTTATGAATTCCCTAATAATGGTGTTCTTGTTTTTGCTTCTATTGGGAAAAAGATCTGCAAAGGCACCTTTTCCTGACCAGTTGTCCCACCAAAAATTACAAGTGCCTTTGTTGATTTTCCAGTGTATACTGCTTTCTACTTTGTTCCTTATTTGAGTCATATGTTTCCATGCATGTGAATTCCCCGGTGCCTATTTCTTAGACACCGGGTGTGATTTTATGCAGTATTTAGCTTTAAGGTAGGAAGCCCATAAAGGGTCCACTGTTCTAAATCTCCACCATCTTTTCATGGCGAGAGTGTTATTGATGTCTTCCATGGATCTCACACCAATTCCTCCCTCATTCTTTGGGAAACAAAGATTCCTCAATGAGCTCCAATGATATTTCCTCTTGTCACCTGCAGAACCCCAGAAAAAGTTAGCAAAATATATTTCAATTAGTTTTAAAATTCCCTTTGGGGGGCTCCTAGCAGATAAGGTATAAATCGGAAGGGATTGGAGAAAACTTTTGATGAAAACATTACATCCCCCACAGGTCAAAAGCCTGCCTTGCCATCCATTCAATCTCTTAGCAATTCTATCAACCATTGGATCGAAGTAGGAAAGTCTCTTTCTCCCCATATATAATGGGCAACCAAGATAGTTGAAGGAAAATTTTTTATTCATAAAACCAGTAGCTTCCCTCATTCTATTGATTCTGTGGGCTCTTGCTTTAGGGTTAGTGAGGAAGAAGTTTTTTTCTTTGTTAACCTTTTGCCCAGAGGCTTTCTCATATTTTTTAATCTACATCAGTCTTATAGACTTATTGTTACCCCCACTGAATATTTCAATATCATCCGCGTAAGCAAGGTGATTGATTTTGGGGCCCCTTTGGTTCATGTAGAAATGAGTGAAGTTAGGATTGGAGATAAGATTGTTGAGAGATCTAGGTAGGAGTGCCGCAATGATAAACAATGAGGGAGATAAAGGGTCTCCTTGCTTCAGGCCTTGAGAGGAGGTAAAAAATCCCTTCCTTGTGCCATTGATCACTATAGAGTACCACACATATGATATCTATCATTTGTTCCCCAAAGCCAAACTTTCTCAATACTGAGGTTAAGAATGCCCAAGATAACCTGTCATATGCCTTAGCCATGTCTAGCTTCATGATAATATTTCCTCCTCTGTTATCTTTGTCAATGCCTTGGACAATTTCCTGAGCAAGCATGATGTTCTCTGTGATGAGCCTGTCCTTTACAAAACCACTTTGATTTCTTGAGATAATAATTGGGATGAAACTATTTAGTCTAGCTGCTAACACCTTAGAGATAATCTTGGTTGTGAAATTAGTCAGACTAATGGGCCTTATTTCAAAGAAGTTGGTTGGAGACTCTACTTTTGGTATTAGAACCAAACATGAATGAGAGTAGAACTTTGTGAGGTGTTTACCATTAAAAACATCCTAAACAAAGGCAAAGATGTCTTCTTTGATAATCTCCCAACATCTTTGAAAGAAAACCCCATTGAAACCATCCGGACCTGCTGCACTATTAGCATTCAGACTGAACACAACATCTTTAATTTCATTCATAGATGGGATAGCAATCAAAGTCTTATTCTCCTTTGTTGAGATACAATTGGGGATGCATTCCAGGATTTGCTCATTCATATCAGGATCCTCCATGTTAAGCAAACTTTCAAAATGTTTTATGGAAGCCTTTGCTATTTACTCATCACCTTTGACCCACCTGTTCCTGTGATTTTTAATTCTGTGAAGGTGCAATCTTCTTCTTTTGTCTCTAAGCACGCTATGAAAATAGTTAGTGTTGTAGTCTCCTTTCTGGAACCATTTTATCTGGGATTTTGCCTTAAAATGCTTTTCTGTACTCCAAGCCATTTAACATAGCATGTGCTTTATTCAATTCTTCCCTGCTATCTTTAGTGTTAATCTGAAGATCAAATTCTTCAAGTTGTTGCACTTTAGCTTCCCAAAGGTTGAACTGGTCATAGATGTCGCCCAAACTATCCCTGGACCACTAACCAAGTCTTTTACTTAGAGCGTTAAAGTTGTATTTTAGTCTCCACAAAGCATTGTCGGTGACCTGTATGCTCCAAATATTCTGGACGACCTCTAAGAAATCTGGTTATTGCACCAAGAGAGAAATTTGAAGTATTTTACTTCATGATGCCCATTATGACATTTTATAAGGAGAAGTCGATGATCCGAACCAGTTCTTGCTAAATGCCTAATATAATTATTTTGGAACATTTGCGTCCATTCATCATTAACAAGAATTCTATCAAGCTTTTTCCAAATTCTTTTGTTGGGTCTTCGATTGTTGCACCAAGTAAACCTAGGTCCAGCATAGCCTAAGTCCACGAGGCCACAGTATTCCATAGTAGCCTTGAAATCAATGCTTTTATGAAGGCGATGAGATCTGCCCCCCAGCTTCTCTTCAGTTTCCATGATTACGTTGAAGTCTCATCCAACACACCACGGGCCTGTAATGTCATTGCTAATGTTTTCAAAATTAGCCCAAAGGTCTTTTCTCTCTCTGGCAGTGCACTTAGCATAAACAGCCGCAAAATGAATGTAGCTCCTATCATTATCTTTAATGCGAAAGAGTGAGTTGTTGATCCTCATTTGCAGCTATGTCCGCCTGACAATTCCAGAAATACCACATTTGGCCATTGGTATTTGCTAGGCAGTGTTGAAAGCCCAAGAAGTTTTTGTATCCGTCAATCTTTCCACTATCTATGAAAGGTTCAAAAATAGCAACAAAGTCATTTTTGTTGATGTTGATCAATTTTTTTAATCTATGAATTGCCTTTTTGGACCTTTCTCCTCTAATATTCCAGAAAACTGCACTAATCATTGAAATAACTAGAGGTTTGAGGTCCTTATTTTAGCTCCTTTCATCTGTGGAACAGGAGTGTTCTTCTCTTTAATTCTTTTACCTCTTTCTCTTTGTCTACTTCTCCCTCTATCATTAGGAGACCAATTACCACTATCATTCTCCTCTTCATTCTGTATATATCCAGAATTTCCTGCATCTCCTCTTCCTTTATCATTTTTTGAATCTGTATGACCTGTGTAGAGCTGTTGCGAGTCAACTGCCTCCTCCAGATTTTTCTGCTTGTCACAACTATCAGTTTTGTTACAGCATAAGTCCACGAACAATTGGATTTGTGGCACTTTTTTGAGCTCTGAATCAACACTGCTTGTTTGGAAGTTTTCAAATTTGTGTTCCCTCTCCCCTGTTTCAGCAGTCCCCTCTTCCTCTTCATATTGTTCTCTTCTATCGTACATTTCATCTTGTGTTCTCTCCAGGTGCTCTTTCTCAGAATTCACACTTTTTTCTTTGTTTTACCAGCATCCCCTCTTATTTTATTCCCATTGTTGCTCTCTGCAATGTTGTGTGAGGTAGTTGTGGGCATTACCTTGATCGACTGTCTGTTGTGTTCATCTCCTACCAAGTTGGTCGAGTTATTCTCTACTTGCATTATCCCTTTGGCATTATCTAGACCCCCTACAGAGATATTCTCTTTAACTTGATCTTCCTTAGCTTATCCATCATAATTTGATCCAGTGAGCTCTTTAAGAAACTCTTCAACACTGTATCTGGAGGTATTTGTATTTTGTTTTTCTTGTTCATGTTGTTCTTCTTCTTGTTCTTGTTTCGCACAGTAGCAGTCTTGAAAAGAACTATACTTTTTTTGTGTGGCATTCTTTTTTTCTTATTCTTCTTCTGTTTACACCTCTTGTTGATTATCTCCTCTTTGGTGATTGAAGCATCATTTTGTTCTTTTTCTTGAGCAGAATTCTTCTTCTTTTCATCTCAAACCTTGGATCTCTCCTCCTCTTTTCTTTTTCTTTTTTTCTATTTCTCTTGGTGTTGGGAACTTGCCATTGATTTCTGTAATTAGCTTCCTTGTTATTCTGCACAAAGCTAAAACCTTTATTAGAAACACCAGCTTCTCATTTGCCTTTGTTCTGCTGATCCACCTGTTTGGTCTGATTCCCATTGGTTTTGTTAATCTCTAGGTCGTTTTGATTCCCTGCATCCCCTTGATGTTTTTCATTATTGGCACTCTTTTCTTCTGATTCCTTACTCTTGTTTTCCTTTTCCTTTTGCCTTCCTTCTCTAGAACTCTGCATTGAATAATTGAGTGGACTCCCTCATATTCCAATTTCTAAGTGAATCCCTTAAGAGGACTGGATTCATCCTCCTGTCCAACCCACACAGATTGAAGACACAACTTTGTTAAATCCATCTCCACTCTAACCTTGCCCATCCCTGGTCTAGTGCCATAATCAGTGGCTAAGTCCATAGATAGGGGAACACCAACTGGACTCAAAATCTGCTTGATATAATACCACGTATGGTAGTGAAAGGGAAGGCATGGTAGAAGTACCCAAATTGGAACTATTGGGGAATCTTCCTCCGGTCTAAAATTCGATGTCCATTTTGTAACCACATGACCATTCCATTGATTTCAATTGAGCATTTGTACCAAACCATCTTGCAATCTTCATCATTAGTAACGTTAATGAAGACCGTGCGGAAATCATAGGCCCCAATTCTAACCTCCCCTTTGAGAGATATTTTTTTCTGCAAAAACAGACCTAATCCTTTCAATGCTTGGGCGATTTCTCATAAACTTGCCGATAATAGTAAATTTTCATTCCTCAACCATTACACTGGAATAATCAATAGATTTGAAGATGATTGTCGGCATTCCATTATGGGTCGTGATCCTTGCCTTGACATTCGAATCTCCCAATCATTTACCTTTGGATTTTACTGGGGATGCTACTGCAGTTGCATAGTCGACCTTCTGAGGAAATTCTTTCTCATAGTTGGTCGTTGTCATAGTAGGGGCATGGCATAGCTTGATGCGCCGGTTGAGTGCCCGCCAGTATGTCCATGGGACGATGAATGGCACCACTCTCCCCAGAAAGGGGAAATTTTTTACCGTTGGGGAAATAACTTTAAATGTACATAGAGGTTTTTTCTAGAGAGAGAAATCTGGGTGAAATCACTTGCGACTTTCTTAAGAGATGAAGTGTTCCAATCATCTGTTAGATTAAAAAGATTGAAAAGTCACTTTCACTTGCCACTTATCAAGTGTGTTTGGCATGTAAAATTCTTTATTACTCCTTTATTTCAATATATCAGGACAAAGTTTGAGTTGCACAGAGTTTAAAAAAGAAATAAAAAATTTTGAATTTATTATCTTAAATATTCTATAATATTTGTGTGGTTATAAGGCGTTCAAAACTTATGATATTAAATAATTCATATTCATTGTGCGACTATAAAAACTTATCACTGAGAATAAAAGTAAAAGCTTAAATTAAATAATTTTTAAATTTAATAAAATTTTGAACAAATTAAAAAATGAAATATTATCATATAACTGAAATGAAAGGGAGCAGATAATAATCGTGGAACAAGTTATAAATTAATTGAAGTCCACATATTACCACCAAAGGATGTGGTGTAGTGGATGTGACTGCTCTTCCCTTAACCAGAGATCTCGGTTTCGAGTCCTGAGTATGAAAAAATCCTGGGGGTCTTATGCGGCGCGAATTAGAATATAGTCGGGCTGTATTGCGGGTAGTGAACACAGGATGGAAAACCTAAAAAAAAGTCCACATATTGGATATGAGTTTACCCGTAAAACGGTACAGTTGAATTTATACGTGGTTTCTAGACAAGTGAACTAATTTGATCCTGAAATAATACAATGATTGAAGATATATACAATACTTAGCCTTAGAATATGGATGAAACAGCAATAATGATAATTCTGTGAACACTGTTTTCGGGCACAACAATGATGAAATCAAAAGGCAAGAAAGTAAAATCGTATAAAGCTTTGTATAGAATATGGTATATGTTTTGCCAGAAAATTTGTGTCCTTTACAATGGAAATGGAGCTCACTATTTATAGCTATGTCTAGGGAAAGAGGTCCTAGGATCATGCCCTCCTTTAATGTCAATTATGAGGTCATTGATGAAGATGTAACGGTGAAAATAAATGCAAAAGTCTCTATAACAGACCGTCCCTCTTAATGCTGCAAAATACTCCCTAGTAAATGCTACCGGGGCCAGAGCATTTAATACAATTTTATGAACATTATCCTTTCCGGTGACAAGCCGAGTGGCTGCATTCGGTCCTTAGCCCTATCTTGGATTCCACATGTCCTCCTCTTAGTCAACCACGTGTCATATCATATTTTACCCTATACAAATAGTCCCTCTGCTTTCCGGTGACATAACTTTGTGTTACCGAGAAGTTGGTAGAAACACCTTTTTGGCGAGAATTACTATAACTCCCATTGAAGGTTTCTGACAGTTGATTAGACGCACGTCTCTCCGTATTTAATGCCCCAAACACACGTCATCCCATGATTCAACACAACTTCTGCCAGTTATCGAGGTAATCATGACCATGAATTTAGCTGCCAAAATTTTACTTATTGGCAACTTCCTTTTCCGTTGCATTTCACAATTGCTTGAGCTTCTAATATGCATCCTTGGTTTCCATCCCTTCTCTAATTTTATTGAAACACAAAATCTTTTCCTTCTCCTTTTCTAATGGCTTCTTCATCTAAACGTGTTGGTTCTACAAAAAGCAAGAACAAAATCGAGGATTCTGTTCCTCCAACAGTGGGTTCCATCATCCCAAGAAGGCTTAGTACTTCTAAGGATTTTGAAGAGAAATTTCCTATTGTTAACCCTCGCACATGGGATGTTAGTATGTACCCTTCTTCTATTTCTCCTTCCAGTATTCTTGTTATGAAGGAGGACTATCGCTGCCCTGAGTTAGATATTATTGCTCCTAATCTATCGGAGCGAGTGAACCTTCCCAATGAAGGTTTTACATATTTTTTCACGTATATGTTTACTTTTGGTGCGTTTTTTTTTAGTAGAGAGCTTGATTCCGTGATTGCAGATTTTTGCCTTTACTACCAGGTGTGCTTGGCACAGGTAAGTCCTTCAGAGTGGAAAACGATCGCCTGCCTTCCGAATTTGTGCTAATAAACTGGGGAGAAGCTAACCTTAGCTCATATGATGAATCTCTATTCCCCAAAAATCTTCTGCGGGGGAATGATAAACCTTTGCAAGCATGGCCACCATGCTTTGCTGTCTAGCATGGATGATGACAACGATCGTGGTGGGTGGAATGATTCGTTGCAGTTACCACCAACGACATCATTCCATCTTCATCCTTTCTGGTTGCTTGGAACCGCTCTCGTAAGTTCCTTGTATAGTATTCTCTTTACTAGATATTCTTCTACGGCTGTATCATTTCTTCACCCTTCGTATGTTTCAGCAGCTCGATGGATCTCACCGGTGGTGGGAGATTCAGACCGGTGGGTTCATAAGATCTTGGACATCACAAGCCTGAAACTCATTTGTGGAAAGAGTTGTCCCTTAAATATGAGTGGAAGGCCAAAAATTGTGGTAACTTTAATTTACCTTGTTTCCACTTTTGTATAAGAAGAACTTGGTTGAACCCTTCTGACTTGTTCACGAAATTAGGTCTATCCAGGGGCTCTGTTACTGCCCCAAGGAAGACGTTTTGGCTGATTCTGCTGACGCAACGAGGATGCTTCAGGAAACATTTACTCGAAGAGGCATCTCCAGGCCTGTTTTGGGTGCAAATACTTCTTTACGGAGTCCCTGGCCGGAGGATAAACAAACAAAGATAAGATGTTCCTCGTGGCCGTGTAAAAGAATAAAAGAGCAAAGATTGATGCCCCCGAGTCATCTCCTGTGGTGATGATGACTGATCCTCCTTCCGGGCCGGTCATAGACATTGTGATGGTCGATGATGATAAAGAAGCTAGTGATGAGGGGGCTTATCTTCATAGAAGGAGACAATCCTCATCTTCTCAATATGATGCTCGACTTGTTGGGATAAATGCACTAACTAAAGATGATGTCTCGGCACTTTGGGAGAATCTGATTTAGTTGAATATGCAAACTCTCGCTTCCGAGAGTCAATTGTTGTAACTGATACCCCGGGGCTGAGTACCGGGCCCGTGCCATCTTTGGTTGGCGAGCATCAAACAGCTAGCACTGCACTTGATGCAGTTGCTTCTAACTCTTCAAGTCCATCAGCTTCATCTCCATCTCCACCAACATGAGCAACTGCTACATCATTTCCATCTTGAACCTCTCTTCCACCAGCGGTAGCTACATCATCTCCATCGGTTGTACCTGACCATGAAGAAGGCGTCCCTCTTCCACTGTCCCCAGTTCATGGGAATTTGAGGGAAAATTATGATACACCTTCTGACGATCCACAAAGGAGGAGGAACATTACTCTTTCGGTATCTACCGGGTGAAGCCTGTTATCACGGCCGATGGAGCTTGATAATTACGTGAAGACTTTGGCTTCAGAAAAAGACTAGGAAAAGATTCAGACACTCTCGAGAGAGTGTTTGTTGAACAATGCTATGCAAAATGCCGCAGCGGTATGTTTCTTTCTTCCTCTCTTATTTCTTATACTTTTGTATGCATGTATTCTAAATTTTACCTGTTCTTCTTTTGTAGGGAAACTTTCTTGCTTATGATGGCCTTCAAAGGCTGATTCATGAGAAGGAAGAACTTATATTTCTTAGTGGGATCATCTTTTGGCGAAACGAGTCCAGACTGTTCTTCACCTCTCGGTACTGGAAACCAATGCTAGTTAGGTCGTTGTTTTGGAGGCTTAATTGCAGCAAAGCGAGCAAGAAGTGATAATCCTTAGCCAAGAAATTGTGCCGCTGAGGGTTAGATTTGATGAGGCCAAGGACAAATGGGCAGAAATTCGGAACGTCATTCTTGCTGCAACCAATCGTGAGACTGCCTCTGCTAAAAGAGTGATTAACTTGGAAGCATCCTTGAACACCAAAAGTGAAGAGCTAGCTGCCGTGGGGGCGAAACATGCCCAACTAGAAGAGAAGTACAGGAAAACTATCGATCATAATAGGCTCTTTTGTTCAACTGTCTGCGAGCTCGATGTCAGCCTCACATCTGCTAGGTCTGCCTGGGAAAACCTTTCCACCGAGGTTACTCAACTCAAAGAAGAACTTAAGCGTCAAGAGGCTTCCCTTTTTTTGAAAAAACTTATTCCATGAATAGTATGAGGAAAAAAACCTTGGAAGAGGCCAAAACTAGTATCATTGACATTGATGCCAAAATTGTGAAGGCTCGAGAGCTTGAGTTGGCTGCAAAAAATGGATTCCCGTTGTAGTCTGACGCTCCAGGATCTTCTGGTTCCGGTTTCGAGTTTTTCGGAAATTGAAGAGGGATTGAAAGGCGATGATGCCAAAGACCAAGCTAGGAAAACGTTGAGCCATTGGTGGAACCATCTACTTCTCCCGGGGATGCGGATACTTCTCTTACTCCTGGTTTAGGAGACCCTGCAGCTTAGCTTTCCTTTCTTTTTTTACTTTAATCATTTTAGCGTGTCCTTGTAAATAAAGACATATGTTTTGCTCAAGTATCATTTGAGTCTTACTTTTATTTGAATATTCATTTAACTTTTGCACTTGCTCAAGTATTCTGTGCATGTTGTTCTGTTAGCGTTTTACTATATGTAGTCTCGGATACTTTTTCTTCGAATCATTCTGGTTCCGAGTATTACCCCTTTTACGTGAGGGTTTCCATGACTATTTGCGCAAGCTTGATTTTTTCATCCTTTTCGTATGCGACTTTGGGTGTATTTTTTCCCATGGCATTTTAGATTCCAGGCATTGATTCTTCCGGAACCAACCTTTTAACATTAGTGTCTTTTTAAGAGAGGGCCCTCTTATATTTACGGTGCTCTTGAAGAGGACATCTCATGTTCATTATGGCACTAACATTTGAAGTACTTGTTTAACTTTCAAATGACAAAGTTAGCTCATCGCTCTGACAAGAAACAAGATAAAATCAAAAAGATTTAATTTTATTCCTTCTATTTTCAGAGATTTCATAAGCATTTTTCTATGCAGAAAAGAAATTTCCATGACTTGTGGCTATCTTGTACAACTTGTTTCTTCGAGGCTGGATGTGTAGTCCCCAGTCCCTATGATGCATTTGTTGTCGGATTTTCATTCCTCGGTTGATGTGGCAGTCATTGCTACCGTATTACATAAGCATTCCCCCGCTAGTGTTTGAATGCGACAAATGCAAATTGAAACACTGGAAGTCTTGTATCTTCGAAGGTTCCACAAATGAATTGCTACATAATTCTTCACTCGGCAACATATCTTGTTTCCCCTTATGATGCATGCTATCGAGCGAAATAATACCTAACATTCCTCTATTGGTTTGCGCTCGTGAACGATCGGGTAACCCCTGTTCGGTAGCAAACTTAACACCCTAATGGGAATTTGCTATTGAACCAAAGATTATCTAATCGTCCCCGAGTAGAAGCTTGTTCATTTGCCTTTCTATCAAAGGTCTTATTGTTGTTGTCTTCGTAATATGCTTTCTGTTGATGCTTCGTCAAAAACCTTGCTAGAAAAGCCCAATTGGGACAAAAACTAAACGAAGGGAAAAAGAGTGCAGCACATACTTTCCGTTTGAGTGTTGTTCATCAGCAGTAATATTTTTTTAGGTGAGCCATGTTCCAGTTGTTGGGCAACTTGTCTCTATTCTGGTTCTCCAGCTTATATGAACCTTTTCCAGTAACACTGTAAATTCGGTAGAGACTTTCCCACGTTGGACCTAGCTTTCCTGGGGTGCTTTGGATTACTTTCCTTAGAACCAAGTCTCCTACTTTGAAAAAATGGAAGTTGGATCTTGGATTGTAATATCTCTCCATTCTCGACTTTTGAGCTGCCATTCTTATATGCGCCAAGTTCCTGCGTTCCTCGAGCAGTTCCATATTGATTAGCATTGCTTCGTTGTTCGATTCTTCATTTGTCTGAGGATATCTCAAAGTGGGTTCGCCTGCTTCAACCTAGATTAGGGCTTCAACACCATACACGAGGGAAAAATGAGTATCTCATGTACTTGATTTGGCTATTGTTCGGTAGGCCCATAGAACTCCGGGAAATTCCTCAGATCATTTGCCACCTTTTCTTGAGGTTTTGAATGATAACTTTGTTTGTTGACTCTGCTTGACCGTTTGCGCTCGGATGATAAGGCGAAGATGTGATCCTCTTTATTTTCAAGTCTTCGAGGAACTTTGTACTTTTGCACCAATGAACTGTGGTCCATTGTATCATGCTATCTCTTTTGTATTCCGAACCTGCAAATTATATTTTCCCACAGGAAGTCGACCACTTCATGTTCTCCGATCTTTTGATAAGAACCTGCTTCCACCATTTAGAAAAATAATCAGTCAAAATTAAAATAACCTTACCTTTCCGGGAGCCTGTGGTAGTGGTCTGACGATGTCCATCCCCCAATTCATGAACAGCCATTGGGACAGAACCGAATGTAAGGGTTCTGCCAGTTGATGTACTAGTCATGCGTAGCATTGTCACCTATCACATTTTTGTACGAAATCTTTGGCGTCTTCCTCCATGTGAGGCCAGTAATATCCTGCCCGTACCAACTTCAGCACAAAAGAATCTGCGTCTGAGTTATTACCGCATATTCGTTTGGGGATTTCTCTAATGAAATAGTTAGCTTCTGACGCTCCTAAACACTGGGCCAGCGGGCCTTGGAAAGATTTTCTATACAATTGGCCTTTCCTGAAGCTATAACGTGCGGATTTGGTGCTTAACGATGTGATGCCTTGGGGTCATCGGGCAACTTTCCGTGCTTGAGGTAGTTGATTATTTCATTTCTCCAGTCCCAGACCAGACTAGCCAAATCTACCTTATAATAACCATCTGTATCCAGGACTGAGCTCATCAGTTGTACCACCATTTCGGATTCCGATCCTTTTATCTCCATCGATGATCGAAGTTTTATAATGCATCTTCTTCTGTGTTATCCTCCCTCGGGATATGAGTAATTGACCACTCTCGGAATCGTGCCAATAGAACCTGAACCTTTACTACGTATTGTTACATACGTTCTTCTTTGGTATCAATGATCTCGTAGACCTGATTTACCACCAGTTATGACTCAAATTTGATTTCAATAACCTTGGAATCGAGTCCCCGAACCAATTTGAGCCCTGAAATTAGAGCTTCATACTCTGCTTCATTGTTAGTTAAAGGGATCGTTCTGATGGCTTGACTTAAGGTTTCCTCTGAAGGCGTGATTAAGACTATTTCGAGCCCGGATTCTTTTATGTTCAAAGTTCCATCCATAAATAAGGTCCAAACCCCCGATGTCGATTCCGACACCATTACTGCCTCCTTGGTTGCCAGAGGTAGCAGTCCTAGACTAAAATCAGCTACAAAGTCAGTCAAGACTTGTGACTTAATTGCAGCCCTTGGTTTATATTATATGTCGAATACACTCATTCGACGGCCCACTTGGCCAATGTGTTCGAGAGCTTGGGCTTATGAAGGATGTTTCGCAAAAGGGAAAGTAGTTACCACAACTATTAGGCGGCATTGAAAATGGGGCCTCAGCTTCCGAACGGCGACTATGAGAGCTATAAATAGTTTTTCTAAATATGGGTAGCGAGTTTCTGCTCTCGTTAAAATTTTGCTAACGTAATAAATAGGAAATTACGTACCTTCGTCCTCCCGGACTAAAACTGCACTTACCGCAACTTTTGAAACCGCGAGGTAGACTAGCAACGTTTCACCTTCTTTTAGTTTTGAGAGCAATGGAGGTCTTGATAAGTACTTCTTCAGGTCCCTCAAATCCTGTTGGCACTCCGATGTCCACTCAAAATTATTCTTCTTCTTGAGCAATGTAAAGAATCGATGACATTTTTCCGACGACCGGGAAATGAACCTGCTCAAAGCTGCTAACCTTCATGTGAGTATTTTGACTTCCTTTACGTTTGACAACTGATCCGGGATATCATCTATGGTCTTGATTTTGTTGGGGTTTACCTCAATTCCCCTTTTTGAAACCGAGAACTCCAGGAACTTACCAGAGCTGAACCCGAACGTGCACTTTTCGGGGTTGAGTTTCATGTTGTGCTTCCTCAGGATATCGAATGTTTCTTGCAAATGATTAAGGTGGTCACCTGCATTCAAAGACTTAACGAGCATATAATCTATATAAACTTCCATGGTCTTTCCTATTTGCTTTTCAAACATCTTATTTACGAGCGGCTCCGGCATTTTTCAGCTTGAAGAGCATTACATTGTAACAATATGTACCAAAATTTGTTATAAATGAATTTTTTTCCTAATCTTCCAGGTTCATATTAATTTGGATGTACCCAGAATAGGCATCAAGGAAACTCATAACTCGTGCCCAGCCGTGGCATCAATCATTTGATCGATATCTGACAGTGGGAACGAGTCTTTTGGGCACGCCTTATTAAGGTCTTTATAGTCTACACACATGCAAAATTTATTGTTCTTCTTAGGAACTACTACTACATTGTCTAGTCTGTCAGGATATCTTAGCTCTCTGACCAAACCAATTTTAAGCAAGAGGGTTACCTCTTCTTTGACGAATTTGTTCATAGCCACGGGAATAGGGCGCTTCTTCTGTCATACCGGTGGTAAGTTTGGATCCAAGCTTAGCTTATGTATGGATATTTACATCGGGATACCTGTCATATCCTCGTGCGACCATGCAAAACAATCAGTGTTAAGTTTAAGGAATTCAATAAAACTAGACCTAAGCTCAGGGTGCAGTCTTGTCCCCAAATGAAATTTCCTTTCTAGGAATTCTTCGAATAATGCCACTTGCTCCAGTTCCTCCGCCGTGGACTTTGTTGCATCTGTTTCTTCTAGAACTTGGAATATCTCAACACCTGGTATTATTCTGATGGTTCTACCTCTAGGATAACCTCTACTAGCTCGGGAATGGGCACCGGTTCCTGTAATTGCTATGTCGTTCGCTCCTTCCCTTTGCTACTGGAAACTGAGATTACATTCATCTCCATCGATACTGATTGATTTCCTCTTATTTGTTTAATTCCTTTGGGCGTTGGAAAATTTAGCAATTGATGATATGTCAAAGATACAACTTTCATCTCGTATAACCATGGCCTCCCCAGGATGATGTTGTATCCCATGTCTCCATCTACTACTTTGATAAGAGTTGTTTTCATTACTCCTTCAGCGTTCACGAGCAGCAAGATCTCTCCCCGGGTCGTTACGCTCGCGAGGTTGAATCTAGCAGGAGTTTTGTTGTCGGAATAATGCTTCCGCTGAGTTTATCTTGCTCCAACACTCTCCATTGTATGATATTGGTCGAACTTCCTAGATCCACCAAAACACGCTTAATTTTAAAATCTAACATATTTAAAGATATTACCAGTGCATCGTTGTATGGTAGAAACGATCCGTCTGGGCCTTCCTCTATGAAAGTGATATCGTTTTCCCCGAGTCTTTTACTGTGAGTTATCGATACTTTCATCTTCTTTTCTGCCAAAAAGGTGACCCCGTTAATATCATTCCCCGCTAAGATCATGTTGATCATTTGGATAGGGGCTTTTCTCCTTCTTTTGAAGGTTCAGCGTTGTCTTTGTTGCGACCGTAATTGTTCTTAGCTCGATCACTCAAGAATTCTCGGAGATGACCATTCTTCAATAACGTTTCCACTTCTTCCCGGAGGTGTCGGCAGTCCCCTGATTGATGACCATTTGTCCCGTGGTATTCGCACCATAAGTTGGGATCCCCCTGGCTGGAATCGGATCTCATAGGTCTTGGGAATTGTGCCTATTTAATGTTTCTCATGGCTTATACCAGTTCCACTATACTGACGTTGAAGTTAAATTCTGATAACTTGGGGTAAGAAAGATCCCGAGACCCTGATGTTTATTTATCTTGAAGTGATCTATTGTTTCGACCACGATCAGTACCTCTGTCAATGGTGAACTTGTTTGCTTTTCGGAAATTTCTACCACAGCCTTCAGTCCTCTTGTAGGTTAAGAACCGAGCCCTCGAAGTCCGTCTGTCAGGAACGTAGTCATCCTTTGATTTTTCTTCGCTCTTCCCTCGTCCTTTGGCCGATGATGTAGAAACTACTTGGTCATCTTCGATCCTTATTTTTGACTTGTACCGGTTGTGAACATCTGCCCAGGTTGTTGTATGAAACTTGAGCAGGCTCTCCTTCATCTTCTGGGAAGTGTCTAAACTTCTTGGACTAAATCCTTTGGTGAATGCTTCCGCTGCCCATTCATCCGGGACGGTCGGGAGCAAAATTCTTTCTTTCTGGAATCATGTAACCAACTCTCGTAATAATTCGGACTGTCCTTGTGTGATCCTGAATATGTCGGCTTTCTGGGCTTGCACCTTTCTAGCCCTGCCATGAGCTTTAATGAAAGAATCTGTGAGCATCTCAAAGGAATCTATGGAATGCTCGGGCAATGGTGAATAGCACATTAGGAATCCCCTTGTGAGAATTTGGCCAAATATCTTTAGCAACCGCGGATTCTATTTTCTGAGGAGCTAAATCATTTCCTTTCACCGCCATTGTATAGGTAGTAATATACTCTTATAGATCTGAAGTTCCATAATACTTTGGAATTTCAAGCATTTTGAACCTCTTCGGGATTAGTTCTGGTGCCGCACTTGATTTGTACGGTTATTGAATATACTTCTTTGAGTTCGGGCCCTTCAATACTGGTGGTGTGCTCAGGATTTGATCCATGCAGGAATTTACGTCCCTCATGAACCATAAAAGCTCATCCTTGAACGAGTCTTTCTCGTTGTTGAGATCAGATCTGCTCCCCTCAGCCCCACCAGAACCGACTTCACCCTTGGGAGTGTTGTTGTCGATTATCTGCGTTATTTGGTCTACGGGGGAAGCGAGAGTATTTGAGCCTTGTCTATTTGCATTATTTGAGGGCCTCGATAGCGCCTGCTTCAATTCTGTCATAACTTGATCCTGCTGCGTGAGATAGCCTAGAATGATTGCTTGTTGCTCTTGCAGGATCCTCACAGCATCCGCTACATGCTCCTCATCAGCATCATCAGGAGTGGTCTCCCGAACCCGTCGAGGGTACCGCCTGTCATGCACCGGCATGGCGTCATTCCCCTTATTGCGGGTGTCACTGATTGAGTCCTCGAAATGAGGCTGATTCCCTCGAATTTCAAGGTTGTGTGCGTCGTTAATATTGTTATCTGCCATTTTTTGTGATTTATTCTAACACAATAATCAAAACACGTTAGTAAAAAAAGCAAAGATAAATTTAATTACACGGTTGTCTAGGCCTCACAGTGGGTGCCAAACTGTTTACCCGTAAAATGGTACAGTTGAATTTATAAGTGGTTTCTAGACAAGTGAACTAATTTGATCCTAAAATAATACAATAATTTAAGATATATACAATACTTAGCCTTAGAGTATGGATGAAATAACAATAATGATAATTTCGTGAACACAGTTTCCGGGCACAACAATGATGAAATCAAAAATCAAGAAAGTGAAATCGTATAAAGCATTGTATAGAATATGGTATATGTTTTGCCAAAAAATCCGTGTCTTTTACAATGGAAATGGAGCTTACTATTTATAGCTATGTCTAGGGAAAGAGGTTCTAGGATCATGTCATCCTTTAATGTCAATTATGAGGGTCATTGATGAATATGTAACGGTGAACATAAATGTCAAATTTTCTGTAACGGGCCATCGCTCTTAATGCTATAGAATATTCCCTAGTAAATGCTACCGGGCGCAGAGCATTTAATAAACCTGTATGAATGTTATCCTTTCCGGTGAAAAGCGGAGTAGCTGCGTTCGGTCCTCAACCTCATCTTGGATTCCATGTGTCCTCCTCTTAGTCAACCATGTATCATATCATATTATTTTATCCTATACAATATGAACTCCCAATTACATTTTATCATCGTGAATCATGTGTACTTATCTTGTAGACCAATGCTTGTACTGTACCACTTTCTTGTCTATGCTCCCTTTCATTCTAAACCTTTTTTGTTCTTGTCTTTGGAGGTGGGAGACGGCTTGGAGAAATTTGATTTTCTTGTGTTAAATATCTACGACTACAAATATATATCTACTTTTACTTCCTCTATCTCATTTTATGTGACATTATTTGATTAGAAATTTAGTTTAAGAAATAAAACTAAAACTTGTCATCTAAAAACAAATCATAAAAAATTATGGCTATAGATAATCTTATTAGGATAATTTTTAATGTTAAATTATTACTAAATATAAAAAGTTTTTTTTTGCACAAAAAAAATACATCACTAGGGATGGACATTTGGGTAGTTCGGATCGAATATAAAAATGCAAGTTTGGATTTTAAATGACTGGAATGAAGAAAAATTCAATCCTGTCACGATCCCAATTTTCCTTTGTAGCATGTCGTGATGACACCTAGTCTCTAAGACTAGGTAAGCCTAACAAATATGCAGAATATAACTGAAATAACAAATAAACTCTCAAATACTCAACAATTTTTTATAAAGAAAGCTATAACTCAAAATTTACAATTTCTCCAAAACCTGATGACATCGAGTCGCAAGCTCTACCACGGTATCATAGTCATCCCTATACAATTGTATCTAATAACATAAGGAAAATATAGAAATACATAGAGGGTGACTCTGAGGCCTGTGGACGCTGGCAGGTGTACTTTGAAGTCTCCAAGTACAAATTTAAATCACTGATGCTTGGACTGGTAGGAGGTACCTGGATCTGCACAAAAGATGTGAAGAAGCGTAACATAAGTACATCATAACGGTACCCAATAAGTACCAAGACTAACCTCGGTAGAGTAGTGACGAGGTTAGGTCAGAGCCCTACTGGAATAGATAAGAAACAGGACGACTAATTTAATGATGCAACAATAATAACAATGAAAATGAAACAAGAAAGGAATATGCCAAATTAACTACATCGAATCAATGCAAATAATCCATCACGGATGAAAACAATAAATAATAAGTCAAGGAAACAAAACAATCAAACACAAATGAAGTAATAGAGAAGTACCAACAAGAGTCACTACTGAGGTACCGCCTCGTAGTCTCAAATCACAATAATAATTCACAATATTTCCTTATATCACCGCAGGAGCCTTGCATTAGTTTTAAAAATTATTTTTTTGAAATAACTTCCCGAGTTTTAGCCCACCTTAGCACACTGCATGGCTTCCAGTAGTTTCCCTACTAACCACACGTATCAAGCCCATCTTATCTCACTGCATGCCTTTCATCCCCAAAATCTTATACCACCACATGCGTATCAATATTACAACATATCACAAATCGCACCTCAAGTGTCCAATATCACAACTTTCCAAAGAAAACAACAATAACTGTGTTTTCACAATAAAGAGTCGATGGCTCAACCACAACGTGCACAAATGTCTCAATAATAACACCCGGAAGTGAATAACTCAACAAAATAGTATTTCACAAATTAACACTTTGCCTCAATGTGATTCAGGACCTTTATAACTCAATACCACTTTCATCAACAAGATATTCCAAGAATAACAACTTCAAGTAAAGAATTCACGGTTAAATAATGAATAAGGAATAGAGGAAACAACAGCAACTTCAACTAAACATATAGGGCAATTAATAAATAGGAGATAAGACAAGTAAAGCATGTGAAAATAGCCTAGTAATGATGATGATAACATTTTAAGGTAACTCAATTAAGGCATAAAAGGAACCTACATAGATAAAATAGGTAAATTTTCACATTTATCCCGTGCACACACTCGTCTCCTTGCGTACACAACTTTCACACATCACAATTATCACAAACAACACCAATCCTAAGGGGAAAGTCCCCCACACAAAGTTAGGCAAGACACTTACCTCAAAACACCTAACTCAATCTACTAGTAGGTATTTTCCTCGATTATCGAACTCCCAACAGCTCAAATCTACCCAAAACAACTTCATACCATTAATATAAGTTATAGGAAACTATTTCGATCATAAATTTACGATCTTTGCGAAGAAATAAAAAGTAACTCAAAGAGTCAATCTAGGCCCGCGTCTTGGAACCCGATCAAAATTATAAAATTTGAACACCCATTTTATAATGAGTCCAACCGTACAAGAATTACTCAAATTTGACCTCAAATCGTCATTCAAAACCTCAAAATTTAGTCTAAGAAGTTTTCACAATTTTTCCCCAAATTTCCAACTCAAATCACTAATTAGATTACAAAAATAACAACAGATTCATTAAATATAGTCCAATCCGAGTTAGAGTCACTTACCATAACGATTTTCTTAAAAATCTCTCGAAAACTCGCCTCACACCAACCTCTCTAGGTCCAAATTACGAAAATGAGATGAAACCCACGCTTTGAAACTTAAATTAGGTGCTCTTCTTCGTGAACGCGGAAAGTGTCTCGCGTTCGCGAAGCACAAAATATGTTGCTTCCAAAATTTCTCTTACGCGAACGCGAGAACCCCTGGCGAACACGGTGGCCAAACAATCCCAAGCTTCAAAAACACCAAGCCTCATTCGCGAACGCGTAGATCAAACGCATGAGGTCCCCCAGCCTGCCTCTCTTCTTCACGAACGTGGCTCCCTGCCCGCGATCGCGATGCATAAACACACTAAACCTTCGCGAACGTGTGGCCTTCTTCGCGAACACGGAGAATAAAATTGACCTGCCTCTGAGGTACTCTTAGCGAACGCGAGACCTCTCTCGCGAACCCGTATAAGAAGACTGTGAGCACCTAATTTTGATTATATTTAAGTCTTCATCACTTTTTAGTATGTAAATATATCTTAAAGTTTAATCTACATATTTTATCTCTTATTATATATTTTACTTAAGAAAATTAAAAAAAAAAAAAAAAAAGAGTCACATTTTTAATATAAATTTTATCTTCATTTACAAAGAAAGAAAAGATTTTCAGAAAAATATATTAGTTTAATAAGTAAATATTGAGTAATTAGTTTTCTGTCATGATCATATAAAAAAATCAAAAGAAAAAAAAAGTAAGAGTGAGAGGCCAATAAAATCTGGCCAACTCGTCCAAGGAAGTGAGATTCATTCTATGTTTGAAACAATTTGAAGACTCACGTTTTTGAACATTTTTAGCATTAATTTGTTTTAGTTTTCCTTTTCTTTTCTTTTTTTTCTAATAATTTTCAATTCTATTCATGTTCTCCAAGGTTCAAAAAATATACTTGTACTCATTTTATTGGATGAAATCCACTCACCACTACAAGACAAATACACAACCCACACCTTTATTTGGGTACCCATTCTTAACCGTAAAAATTCCCCCACAATACTGACTCATCTATACATATAAACACTCATCATACAGTTAAGTAGGAGGAGTCGGCACACAATTAGGGATCTGAGAAAAGGTAGCAGAAGAGAGCAACAGAGAAAGACCCCAGCTCGCTCCTCATCTTCCTGCCAAAACACAGCCTAAAGCTGCTGCAAAAACTAGCATTAACATCACCCATAAACCCAGCTGAAAAACAACCTAAAACCATCATGAATGAGCCTTGAAACTCCATAAAAACAGCAAAAAGAGCTTCATTTTTCCAGCAAAGAACCGCACAAACAGGCCTGAAATCATCCACAAAATCACCTTCAAACCTCATAAAAACAGCCACTTAAACACCATGTTTGCAAGGTCGATCGAAGTTGCGAGTTTCGATATTTCGTTCGAGGTTCCGTCGCCGGTTCGAAACTCCAATCAGTGGCTCGTTTGAACGTCGTTTGTTCCTTTTGGTGCACGCTCCTTTGTATACATAGCAAATTCAGCAATAAAGGTTCTGACATTTCAATTGAGTTTTTCACACTTTCACTTGGCTTTAGTTTTCTTTTTCGTCTTCACCGGCCTACTCTAACCTCAAATATTATCAAGAATATTTTCACCATGTGCCACGGCGGAGATAAAAAATAACAAAAAGGAGATGAAAACAAAGAAAAATTAACGATAAATATCGCTTCTGAAGGTTAATTTCACCACTCTGCTTCAGGTGAGAAACTCTCCCTTCCTTGAAATAATTATGCAGATTCTTCCTCCGTTTTTTTTCTTTCTTTATCTGTGTGTGCGTGTTGTGTGTTTATTTGTTTTGTTGAAATGGGTACAGCTTTTTTCTCGAATTCTTTTTGATATATCAAAGAGTTGATGCTTAAATTTGAGTTAATAGCTACAAGATTATTCTTGAGGTCACATCACAGCAGTTAAAAAGATATTAGTAAAAAATTTCTAGCATTAAAAAGGTTTGATTCTCTGTAATTAGTTACTTTGGGTGCATACTAATAAAATAATTATCAGAGTTATGGATACGGTTCCCGTGGCATAATTGTGGTACATAATTCGAAATTCGAGTGCGCATTTCATGAGTCTTGACCACAACTTCAAATATTAATAAAATAAACATATCGTAAATCGCGAGTGCATTTCATGTGGTGCGGTTTGCAACGTTTATCAAAACGACAAGTGTACGACATTGTGACTTGTTCTAGAAATAATTTCATAAATAATTAAAAGCGGTTGGAAGATAAAAATGCACAATAGGTTTAAAACATGTCTTAAACCGGATAATTAGGCCAATTATTGATAGTTAAGCAACCGTGCTAAAACCACGGAATCCGGGAGTGCCTCACACCTTCTCCCGGGTTAACAGAATTTCTTAACCGATCTTTTGTGTTCGCAGACCATAAATAAGAGTCAATTTCCTCGATTTGGGATTTTAAAATAAACCGGTGAATTGGGATACCATAAATTATCCCAAGTGGCGACTCTAAAAATTAAATAATCCCATTCCGATTAATGTCATTTTAATTGGAAAAACTCTCATATCCCCCTTACCGAGAAAAAGGAGGTGTGACAGCTCTGGCGACTCCATTGGGGACCAAACCTAGAATCTCTGGTTCAGGGTTAAGAATTTGAACTTAGAATAGATGTTATGATTGGCTTTCATGATTATCTGACTTTTTAACGTGTTTGAGCCTAATGTGCTAAATGCCACTTTTTACCGCTTGGATGTTATGTGAACTGTATATAAATTGTTACGATAACCCTTCTTCTCTCTGAGTCTTCTAAATCTTTTGAGAAGCGTGCGCTTCGCGTGACTTCTTTTCTGTTAGAGTCATATCCTCATTTTAGAATGAGGTTCGGACAAGTTGCAAAGCCGGTGAAGCTTCTGTATTCCCGGTTCGCTGCCCCCCCCCCCTCCCCCGGCTCGAGTTGTCCGCTCGAGTAAGCCAAGTCTAGAACAATACAACCAGGTTTAAAACTAGAAGAACAAAGCCTCATGCTGGATCCTAGTAGGTACGCTTGTTTGCATCACGTGTATTTGTCTTTGGGAACTCAACATAGGGGTTAGGTCCGTCTAGGATAGGTGTATCCAAAATAAAAGACCATCCTAATGCATCTTACGTGCTACTTGCGTATCTATTTGTTCTGGCTTGCATGTTGACCGGCTTCTAGAATAGGGAAAGAAAATCAAAAAGAAAAAAAAAACAAGAGTGAGAGGTAGGTATTCGAAATCCGAAACTCTGTCGAAATCAAGAAAGATAAAGAAAATAAGTTGATTTTTTCAAAAGTCATGTTTCTCCGGTTCCGTCAAAACTGGCTGAACTACGCGGGTCTGTATCTCACCGAAGGTGAGAAATATAGGCAAACCTCATCGATTCCGGCCTACTTTTTCAAAAAATCCAAAAAAATGTGTTTTCCCTTTCCTTAATTCCTTCTTAGAATTATTTCCTTAGAAAATTCAAAAAAAAAAAAAAGGATTTTAAACTCAAAAAATATTTACCTTCTTTCCAAAGTCTTTCATATATTTTAAGAAAAAAAAAATTAAAACCAAAATATGGGTTTCCTTCATTTTGAAGTATTTTTCCAAAAAAAAAAAAATTCAAAGAAATAAGAAACAAAAATACAAAAAATAAATATTCTGTTTCTTCTTTCGGAGTCTTTCTTTAAACTCACTCTTTTAAAAATTTAGAGGCAACATTTAAAATCCAAAAATATTTTCCTTCTTATTAAACCGAAAAAAGAAAAAAAAGATAAAGCGAATGGAAATTCAAATAAAAAATAGTTTCTTCTTACTTTTGAAATTTCTAAATTTCAAAACAAAAGAAAAAGAATTTTTAGAAGTTATTCATTCAAAATAAAAATCAATCAAAATCCATAAAAAAGATATGTTTTTCCGTTCTTTAGAAATATTTCTCCTAGAAATTTAAAAAAAAAAAACACAAATCAAAATTTAAAAAATTCTTTATTTCTTATTTAGAAGTTTTTCTCTCAAACATTTAAAAAAAAATCAAAATACGAAAAAAAAAAAAAAAGATAACCGAAAATATTTTCTTTCTTCTTTTAAAGTCTTTCTTTCAAATATCTAAAAAAATGAAATTCCAAAAAAATATGTTTGAGTTTTATAAAAGTAAAAGAAAATAAGAGTTAGTTTTTTTACTCCATTCTCAATCTTCCCGAACTACGCAAGATCTGATTCATGCGGCGTCATGATATGTAGGCAATCCACATAGGATTCGATCACATCCATAAATAAAAAAGAGAGCGAGACAGAGAGAGAGAAATAAAGTGAGTGAAAAAAAGAGAAAAAAAGAAAATAAAAGAAGAGCCAAAGAAAAAGAAAGAAATGAGTAACAAAAATAACAAAGGACAAAAAAAAGGAAAAAAAAGAGAATGCAAGAGTGAAAAATCAAAAAAAAAGAGAACTTTGTGTCCAGTTTGACAAAGAAAATCGTGGAGAGTTTTTGTGAATATGTTGTCAAATGGCGCGAGCAAGCCGCCAGAGTATAGCCTCAAATGGACAAAGCAGAAATGGTTACGATCTTCCGACATGCCTATGATGTGGACTGCTTTCAGAACATGATGTCCCCTATGGATAATTTGGTTCGCTGAGGCTATCAAAATTGGGGAAATGGTTGAAAACGGTTTTAATATTGATTCATGATGCTTTTAAGGCCACATCACAGGCCGCTCAGAATGGTTCGGAGGGTTTAATGAACAAAAATGGGAGAGAAGAGGGAGTCATGATGGCTTCGAGCTCGAAGGGGGCCCGCAAGTCATCCAACCAATCATATATGCTTCCTAAGGTCCCACAACACTATTATCCCTATCAAGATGCTGCTTATGCCGTGGCACCGCCTCCCTATGTGTTGATGAACGCGCAATCTTATACGTGGCCACAGCATTATACACAAAACCGAAATCCACCTCCCAGAAATGCCCATCCTTACCAAGATCCGTATAATCCCCAACCAAATGTTCCCCAATACAATCCTCGCCCAAGAGAGCCCTTCAGAAGGAATCAGTTCACCCCTATTGGTGAACCGTATTCAAGTTTGTTTCAAAAGCTAATGAGGCTAGGTCTGCTACAACCAGTTGCCCTAAACCGGCCGAACCCCGAGTCCCTCTCGCACCGAGCTGATGCTAGATGTGAATACCACTCAAGAGTAGTGGAGCATGACACTGAAGATTGTTGGACTCTTAAAAAAGAAGTGGAAGACCTCATCGAGGTCCAAGCAGTAGTGCTTAAGGATGAAGATGACCCTAATATGATGATTAATCCCATGCCTACTCACATTGGGCCAATAGTCGGAATGATTTGTGAAGATGAAGAATTTGATCCGGCACTGAAGGCCATTGCAGCCACTGCCGAGACAAGAGAAAATCCAAAAAAAAACGGTCGCCAAGCCTGAAAGTTCCACCATCAGATGGGAGTCTTGGTAGCCGGTGTTGCTATCCTTTCTGCATCTGGATTATCTCAGGGAGTGATCCGGATGTTTTACTTTATTGTCTTACTTTCAGATGTAAACCCTTCTATCTTGAACAAAAATAAATAAATAAAAAATCATCAAAAATCAAACGGAATTAATATTTCATTTTTCAGGAATGTCTCTTCTCCTAATCTTGTCTCTTTTCTTATTCTACTTTCAGTTCTGTTAAATGCAGATTTCAATAACATGACATGCTTGCGGACTTCATGCCCAGATCCTAAGACGTTATCAGACTTCGAAATAATGAATCAAGAATCAGAATGCAATGAAGATATGTTTAAGGAAATAAAACAAAGACTCGGAAAAGCTAAAGGAAAATTGGCTCCATATTGGAAAGATCCATACATGGTAACAGGAATATTGCCAAAGACATTGTTTTACCTTGGAAACATCGAAATAAATGTCCTTGAAACAAATGTCCACGCAGGAGCAGTCAAAAGGTACTATGTTTGATCCTCTATATAGCATTAATGCTCCGATCGGGATGACGAAGGCTTTCTTTCTCGCTATCCAAAAGGAAAATTGGCTCCAGATTGGAAAGGTCCATACATTGCAACAAGAGTACTGCCAAAAGAGTGCGTTTGTACTTAGGGTACATCGAAGAAAATGTACCTGAACAACTATCAACGCAGGTGCAGTCAAAAGGTACTATGCTTGATCTTCCATATAGTATTAAATGTTCTCCGGTTGTGATGATGAAGGCTTTTATTCTCGGTACCTAAACACCATTACCCCTTTTGTCAACCCTTTGAGCCGGTTACCTTCCTTTGATTACCCTCTTTGGAACCTGAAAGTGTTATTGAAAAAAAAAGGAAAAGAAAAAGCAAAAAAAGAAGAAGAAAAAAATAACAACAAAAAAGAGACAAAAATAAAATAAAATAAAATAAAATAAAATAAAAAGGAGAACAAGGAAAGAAAAAGAAAGAGAAAACAAAACAAAACAGAAAAAAATCAACAAAAACAAAAGTTCCCTTAACTACGTTCGACTTGATTCCGAAAGGATACGTAGGCAGCCTCTCTCTGGGGTTCAGTCACACCAAAATAAAAATCCAAATTCCCCCAAAAGTGAAACTGGAGCAGAAGTTATAATGGTTCGGCGATGGTTTCGCCTGAAAGGTTCCAAAGTTGTAATTCGATCCAAATTCTTTTTACCCTAAATCCTATTCAAGGCCTTCCGATCAATCAGTAAAGATGTCCAAAATTAGAGGATACAATTACTTAGATCTGATACAACCAAATGAGAGAAATAAAATGAGAGAGTCTTATTGGTGAAAACCCATATGGGCACCGTGAGGTGATGGTAAGAAGAGAAATTGAAAATGAGAGAGTCTTGTTAGTGAAAACTCGCAAAGAGCACTATAAGGCGACGATAAGAAGAGAAATGAGAGAGGTTAGCTGGTGAAAGCCCGCAAAGGGCACCACTGATCGAAAAAGAGGATCATCAGTCACTACATTGACATAATCCTAGGCAAGGTTTCTCGATTTTGATGCATAAGTTGTGATGAATTTCTGAGACTCGGACGGTTTACACGAATCAGGAATCCAAACCAAAAGGCGTGTCATATTCATTAAAGTCTGCATGTACTCCAGATAAGTCCGTCTTTCCTTTTCATGAAAGGATACCTCTTGTTTAAATTCATTGTCCATTCCATTGTTTATTTTTCTTTGAATCTCTTTCGGTCTAACTCTGTTTCGAAACTAAGGCAAAGAAAGGATGGCAAGATTGATTTACAGGGTTCTCATTTGATATGAGCTAGTATGCAAAAAGGCACCCGCCTCGTCAGGGGCATCAAGTCGACCCCGACTGGCCATGGCGGCCGATGCTTTGAAATCAAAACTCTTGGAAGGAGGAAATCAAATTGAAGTGTCGATAAAGCCATATGAAGTTGAAAAGGTTGATCCCCACGTG
Organism: Nicotiana knightiana; assembly: GCA_005239525.1. Classification (NCBI taxonomy): domain Eukaryota; kingdom Viridiplantae; phylum Streptophyta; class Magnoliopsida; order Solanales; family Solanaceae; genus Nicotiana; species Nicotiana knightiana. The sequence goes on along the minus strand of ML406723.1, from coordinate 146,589 downwards.
GCTAACCATCTCGGCAAAGGTTTGAAAAGCCAAGGTACTCCAAATTCTTTGAAATTAAAGTTGAAAAAAGAAGCCAGAAATGAAAAGCCTACGAAGGCGAAATAAAGTTGGAAAAGGTTAAGTCCCACGCGACTAGCCGTTGCAGCAAAGTTTGAGAAGCTAAAAGTTCCCCAATGCTCCAAAAACAAAGTCAAAAGTGAAAGACCTATAAAGGAAAAATAATGTTTAAAAAAAGGGTTTAAGCCGTACATGATTAACCGTCCTGGTAAAGTTTTGGAAAAGTTAAGATCTCCAGGGTTAGAAATGAAACCAATCCCCGGGGAGCAAGCAAGCAGTTGAGATCTCGTCAAAAGGACGGGCCGAGATCAAGTAACCAAAATAATCAAAGCCACATAACGAACCACCATTTCAAACTGACAAATTGTTCTTTGTTTGAAAAAATAGGAAATAGATGCAATCCAAAAGCAACCTTGCAAGAGGCGGGTGCAACCAAAAAGAAGCTGCGCAAGGGCTAGAAACAGCTTTGCAGCAACAACTCCAAAAATGGAGGTCTCTTCCAAAATTCTTTCCCACATTTACTCATTCTCTGAAAATAATTTTTTAAAAAAAGGAAGAAGAAATGATGTTGAAAATGATTCAAAACCATGGTAGTATAGGGTCTCCAATCCCTAGCTGCATTTTTCCAACGTAGGGTCACCACTCCCTAGTTTATGCCAACATAGGGTCTCCACTCCCTAGTTGATGTCAGCATAACCTGATGCCAACACAGGGACTCCAATCCCTATTTGATGCCAACATATGGTCTCCATTCCCTAGTTGATGCCAGCATAACCTGATGCCAACATAGAGTCTCCACTCCCTAGTTGATGTCAATATATGGTCTCCACTCCCTAGTTGATGCCATCATAACCTGATGCCAACATAGGGTCTCCACTCCCTAGTTGTGCCAACATAAGGTCTCAACTCCCTAGTTGATGCCAGCATAACCTGATGACTTTCCAACATAGGGTCTCCACTCCCTAGTTGATGCCAGCATAACCTGATGAATTTCCAACATAGGGTCTCCAATCCCTAGTTCATGCCAGCATAACCTGATGACTTTCCAACATAGGGTCTCCACTCCGTAGTTGATGCCAGCACAACCTGATGACTTTCCAACACAGAGTCTACACTCCCTAGTTGATGTCAGCATTACCTGATGACTTTCCAACATAGGGTCTCACTCCCTAGTTGATGCCAGCATAACCTGATGACTTTCCAACATAGGGTCTCCACTCCCTAGTTGATGCCAGCATAACCTGATGACTTTTCCAAGATAGGTTCCGACTCCCTAGTTGATGTCAGCATAACCTGATGACTTTTCCAACATAGGGTCTCCACTCCCTAGTTGATGCCAGCATAACCTGATGCCAACATAGGGTCTCCACTCCCTAGTTGATGCCAGCATAACCTGATGCCAACATAGGGTCTCCACTCCCTAGTTGATACCAGCATAACCTGATGCCAACATATGGTCTCCACTCCTTAGTTTATGCCAACATAGGGTCTCCACTCCCTAATCTACATTTCTTGTTGGGTACACCATTCCCGCCCTTTTATTGCTTTCAATAATGAAGTAGTATAGAATTTTGTTACAATAACTCACGAAATTTTCCTAGTGAAAACTGGGGCAGAAAATTTCGTTCGTTTATTTTGATGCTTGATCAGGTTATACCTCAAAGCACGAGTTTCGAGATGACCAAAAGAAGATGTCTCGGTCCAAAGAAAAGAAGAGAAAATCAAGAAGTTGAATCCAAGTGCAGAAGTGGAGAAAAATATGGACTGTTCAATACATGACTGAAGCCACAAGCTCTGCATGTCCCGTATTGATCCGAAAAGATGAAGAAGAATGAACTAGCACCTGGCAGCTAGCAAGCATCAAAGTTCAAATCAAAAGTCTGCATGAAGCACCATTCAAGACTCAAGATCAAGCTTCAGAAGATTTATAGATAGGAATCTTGTAACTAATAGCTAATAGGCTTGTCTAGTTCATTTAAATTTTGATGTAATAACAGGGCCACGGACCGGAGCCTCGACGGGACCTCACTCGACTCTCGAACTCATCATTCAAACATCCTCCTTGAACTACACGCAACCTGATTCCCTTATGACCCGGGATATGTAGGTTGTCCAAAACCAGGACTCGGTTGCACCCTTTCCTTTGTTTATTTTCCCTTTTGAATAAAGATTTAATCAAAAATGAGTCACTTGGCTCACTTTGTCTTTTCCTGAAAACTCTTCATGTTTTCAAGCAAAGAGGGGTTGCTGTGAGCACCTAATTTTTACTATATTTGAGTTTTCATCACCTTTTAGTATGTAAATATATTTTAAAGTTTAATCAACATATTTTAGCTCTTATTTTACTTTTTATATATTTTACTTAAGAAAATTGAAAACACTAAAAAAAGAGTCACATTTTTAATATAAATTTTATCTCCATTTACAAAGAAAGAAAAGATTTTCAGAAAAATATATTAGTTTAATAAGTGAATATTGAGTAATTAGTTTTTTGTCATACTCATATTAAAAAAATCAAAAAGTAAGAGTGAGAGGCCAATAAAATCTGGCCAACTCGTCCAAGGAAGTGAGATTTCACTCCATGTTTGAAACAATTTGAAGACTCACGTTTTTGGACATTTTTTAGCATTAATTTGTTTTAGTTTTCCTTTCCTTTTCTTTTTCTTTTTCTAATAATTTTCAATTCTATTCTTGTTCTCCAAGGTTCCAAAAATATACATGTACTCATTTTATTGGATGAAATCAACTCACCACTACAAGACAAATACACAACCCATACCTTTCTTTGGGTACCCCTTCTTATCCGTCAAAATTCCCTCACCATATTAACTCATCTATACATATAAACACTCATCACACAATTAAGTAGGAGGAGTCGGCACACAATTAGGGATTTGAGAAAAGATAACAGAAGAGAGCAACAGAGAAAGACCCCAACTCGCTCCTCATCTTCCTGCCAAAACACAGCCTAAAGCTGCTGCAAAAAATTTCGTTAACATCACCCATAAACCCATCTGCAAAAACAACCTAAAACCATCATGAATGAGCCTTGAAACTACATAAAAACCCAGCAAAAAAGAGCTTCATTTCCAGCAAAGAACAGCACAAACAGTCCTGAAATCATCCACAAAATCACCTTCAAACCTCATAAAAGCAGCCACTTAATCACCATGTTTGCAAGGTCGATCGAAGTTGCGACTCCCGATTTTCCGTTCAAGGTTCCGCTGCCGGTTCGAAGTATCGATCAGTGGCTTGTTTGAACGAAGTCGTTTGTTCCTTTTGGTGCACGCTCCTTTGTATACACAGCAAATTCAGCAATAAAGATTCTGACATTTCAATTGAGTTTTTCACACTTTCACTTGGCTTTAGTTTTCTTTTTCATCTTCACCGGCCTACTCTAACCTCAAAAATTATCAAGAATATTTTCACCATATGCCACGGCGGAGATAAAAAATAACAAAAAGGAGATGGAAACAAAGAAAAATTAACGATAAATATTGCTTCTAAAGGTTAATTTCACCACTCTACTTCAGGTGAGAAACTCTCCCTTCATTGAAATAATTATGCAGATTCTTCCTCCGTTTTTTTTTTCTTTATCTGTGTGTGTTGTGTGTTTATTTGTTTCGTTGAAATGGGTACAACTTTTTTCTCGAATTCTTTTTGATATATCAAAGAGTTGATGCTTAAATTTGAGTTATAGCTACAAGATTATTCTTGAGGTCACGTCACAGCAGTTAAAAGGATATTAGTAAATCTTTTCTGGCATTAAAAAGGTTTGATTCTCTGTAATTAGTTGCTTTGGGTGTATATTAATAAAATAATTATCAGAGTTATGCATACGGTTCCCGTGGCATAATTGTGGTACATAATTCGAAATTCGAGTGCGCATTTCATGAGTCTTGACCACAACTTCAAATATTAATAAAATAATTATCAGAGTTATGCATACGGTTCCCGTGGCATAATTGTGGTACATAATTCGAAATTCGAGTGCGCATTTCATGAGTCTTGACCACAACTTCAAATATTAATAAAATAAACATGTCATAAATCGTGGGTGCATTTCATGTGGTGCGGTTTGCAACTTTTATCAAAACGACAAGTGTACGACATCGTGACTTGTTCTAGAAATAATTCCATAAATAATTAAAAGCGGTTGGAAGATAAAAATGCACAATAGGTTTAAAACATGTATTAAACCAGATAATTAGGCCAATTATTGATAGTTGAGCGACCGTGCTAAAAACACGGAATCCGGGAGTGCCTCACACCTTCTCCCGGGTTAACAGAATTCCTTACCCGGTCTTCTATGTTCGCAGACCATAAATAAGAGTCAATTTTCTCGATTTGGAATTTTAAAATAAACCGGTGACTTGGGACACCATAAATTATCCTAAGTGGCAACTATAAAATTAAATAAATAATCCCATTTCGATTAATGCCACTTTAATTGAAAAAACTCCTATATCCCCCTTACCAAGAAAAAGGAGTTGTGACAGACACCACCCACTAGAAAAATCTGCACCTCTACAAGGCTCGATCCGCAATCGACTCAAAATTCACCCGAGGCCCCGGAGACCTCAATCAAACATACCAACAAGTCCTAAAACATCATAAGAACACGCTCGAAGTGTTAAATCACATCAAACAACAATAGAATCACGAATCGCGCACCGATTCAAGCCTAATGAACTTATGAACTTCCGAATTTACAAAGCTAATGCTGATTCACACCAAAACAACTCCGATTGACTTCAAATTTTGCACACAAGTCATAAATGACATGACAGACCTATTCCAACTTCTAAAATCGAATTCGACCCCGATATCAATAAAGTCAACTCCCAATCAAACTTTCTATTCTTCCAAACCTTCAATTTTCTAACTTTCGGCGATTCACACCGAAACAACCTACGGACCTCCAAATCGGCATCCAGGCACGCTCCTAAGTCCAAAATCACCATACAAAGGTATTGGAATCGTCGAAACCTCATTATAGAGTAGTCTACACAAAAGTCAAATTACGGTGAAAACACCCTTTATGGGCAAAACTTAGAGCAAGACCCGCTCCCCAACCATGAATGTGACGTTGCGAACCTTCCGAACCACATAACTCTCCTATCTATATTAGGTTGTACAAAGTCGATCTTGAATCAATTTAACCTTTTCCAAAGCATCCTGAACCAAGTCCATACCCAATAGCCTAGCCTTACCCGGCTCGCACCAACCCATCGGAGAACGACACCGCCTCCTATACAAGGCCTTATACGGAGCAATCACAATGCTCGAATGGTAGCTATTGTTGTAGGAAAACTCTGCAAACCGCAAGGACTGATCCCAAAAACCCCCCAAATTCCATCAGACATGCACGATGCATATCCTCCAATATAAATAGTGTGCTCGGACTGTCCGTTCGTCTGAGTGTGAAATGTTGTACTCTGCCTAACTCACATTGTACGGCTCTCCAGAATCGTGATATAAACTACGTACCTCGGTCAGAGATGATGGATACCGGCACGCCATGAAGCCTGACGATTTCGCAAATATAAACCAAAGCCAACTACTCAGAAGAAAGTAGTCACCACTGGAATGAAGTGAGCCGACTTGGTCAACCTATCCAAAATCACCCACACTGCATCGAATTTCCTCCGAGTTTGTGGGATCCCAACAACAAAATCCATAGTAACCTGCTCACATTTCCACTCTGGAGTCTCTAGCCTCTGAAGCAATCCACCTGGCCACTGATGTTCATACTTCACCTGCTGACAATTTAGTCACCGAGCTACATACTCTACTATGTCTTTCTTCATCCTCCTCCAGAAATAGTGTTGCCTCAAGTCTTGATACATTTAGCAGCACCAGGATGAATGGAGTACCGCGAATTGTGAGCCTTCCGAAGAATCAACTCACGAAACCATCTATATTGGGCACACATAGCCTCCCCCACATCTGTAACACACCGTCATCCCTAATAGTGACCTCCTTGGCATCAGCGTCCTGAACCGTGTCCTTGAGGATAAGCAAATAGGATTCATCATACTGATGCTCTCTGATACGATCATAGAGGGAAGACCAAGAAACCATACAAGCCAAAACTTGACTCAGCTCCGAAACATCCAATCTAACAAACTGGTTGGCCAAGGCTTGAACATCCTATGTTAATGGCCTCTCTGATGTCGGTAGATATGCTAAACTTCCCAAGCTCTCCGCCTTTTGACTCAAGACATCGGCCACCACATTGACCTTCTCGGGATGATATAGAATGGTAATATCATAATCCTTAAGTAACTCTAGCCATCTCCACTGCCGCAAGTTAAGATCCTTCTATTTGAACAAATGTTGTAGACTGCGGTGCTCGGTATAGACCTCACAAGGGACACCTTACAAATAGTGCCGCCAAATCTCCAAGGTATGAACAATAGTTGCTAACTCAAGGTCATGGACAAGATAGTTCTTCTCATGCACCTTGTCTAGACGCGTAGGCAATAACCCTATCGTCTTGCATCAACACCGCGTCGAGGCCAACACGCAACGCATCACAGTACACAGTGTAAGATCTCAAACCCGTAGGCAACACCAACACTGGGGTTATAGTCAAAGAAGTCTTAAGCTTTTGAAAGCTCTCCTCACACTCCTCTATCCACCTGAACGGAGCACCCTTCTGGGTTAATCGGGTCATAGGTGCAGCAATAGATGAGAAACCCTCTACGAGACGGTAATACCCTGCCTCACCAAGAAAATTCTGGATCTCAGTAGCTAAAGACGATCTGGGCCAACTCTACACTGCTTCAATCTTCTTCGAATCTACCTTGATCTCCTCACTCGACACTACATGACCCAAAAATGCTACCGAATCAAGCTAGAATTCACACTTCAAAAATTTTGCATACAACTTCTTTTCTTTCAAGGTCTGAAGCATGGCCCTACGGTCCTCAGGTGCTGCTTCGTGAATAAATACAATGACGAATAAGTCAAGATAGAGCTGGAATACACTGTTCATCAAGTGCATAAATGTTGTTGGGGCATTGGTCAGCCCAAATGACATCACAAGGAACTCATAATGACCATACCGAGTCTTGAAGGCAACCTTTGGAATATCCGGCTCCCGAATCTTCTACTGATGATAGCCTGACCACAAATCAATCTTTTAAAACACTCTGGCACCCTGTAGCTGATCAAATAGGTCTTCAATCCATGGAAATGGGTACATGTTATTCACTATAACCTTGTTGAACTGTCAACAATCAATACATATGCGCATAGAACCATCCTTCTTCTTTACAAATAAGATCGAGCACTCGAAGGTGAGACACTGGGGCGAATGAAACCCTTATCAAGCGACTCTTGCAATTGCTCTTTTAACTCCTTCAGCTCCGCTGGGGCCATACGATATGGTGGAATAGAAATGGGTTGAGTGCCCGGCAACATCAATAGTAAAATCGATATCCCTATCAGGCGGCATGCCCGGAAGATCCGCTGAAAACACATCTGGATAGTCCCTCACTACCAGAACTGACTCAACTGTAGGAGTATCAACACTGACATCTCTCACAAAGACTAGATATGCCTCACACCCCTTCTCAACCATCTGTTGTGCCTTAAGGAAAGACACCACCCTGCTAGGAACATAATCCAAAGTAAACTTCCACTCCAACTGTGGCAAACCTAGCATAGCCAACATCACCGTCTTGGCGTGACAATCAAGACTAGCATGATAGGGCGACAGCCAGTCCATACCCAATATAACATCAAAATATACCATACTGAGCAACAATAGGTTGGCTCTAGTCTCATAACCACCAAGAACCACTAGTCATGACCCATACACACGGTCAATAATAATAGAATCTCCCACAACCGTGGACACATAGAAAGGAGAACTCAACTAAGCACAGGATATACCCAAATATGGAGAAAAATAATATGATAAATAGGAATAAGTGGAGCCTGATCAAATAAGACTGATGCATCTCTATGACAAACCGGAATAATACTTGTGAAAACTGAGTCGGATGCAACCGCCTCTATCCTAATTGGAAGAGCATAACAACTGGCCTGGCCTCCCCCTCTAGGGCGACCTCTACCCGCCCGACCTACACCTCTAGCTAGCTATGCAGGTGGAGTGGCATCTGGTGCGCTAACTATGGCCTAAGAAGCCTGAGGACCCTGTAGAATACGTGGGGCCTGAGTATTTTGTGGAGGGGAACCCTTCCTGAGTCTGGGGAAGTCCCTCACCATATGACGAATGTCACCACACTCAAAACAAGCTCTCGGAGTACGTGGCTGTTGGAACTGGCTCAAGCCTGATCAGTTGGATTGACCGCTGAAAGAACCCCGTGCAGGAGGTGCACTAGATAATGGCATTGCATAATGGGCAACCTGAGACCTGGGAGTGGCCGGGACACCACTGGAAGCCGGAAGTGCTAAATGAACAGAAAGGCTCACATAGCCCCTACCATGACAGGCTGCAACTGAGGCATGGGCACCACTATATGCGCCATAATCTCGAGTCCTCTTGGACTCCCTCTCCTCTCTCTCCTGACCCACATACACTCCAATATACGAGCGATCTCCACATCCTGCTGGTATGGGATGTGAGTATCCAACGCTCAAGCCATGCTGAATCTAATACCAAGGTTGAGCCCCTCGATAAATCGATGAACTCGCTCTCTGACGGTGGAAACTAATGCAGGAGCGTGTCTAGACAACTCGTTGAACCGGACTGCATACTCTGATATGGTCATAGAACCTTGGCGCAACTGCTCAAACTCTGACACTATGAATCCCTAAGACTCTGGGGAACAAACTCCCTCATGAACATCTCTAAGAACTGCGCCCAAGTGAGTGAAGTTGCCTCGGCCGGGCTACCCAACTCATACGCTCTCCACCACTGATAAGTCGTTCCTTTAAGCTGGAACATAGTGAAAGCAACCCCAGTTGACTCCACAATACCCATAGTACGGAGAATACGGTGGCACTCCTCAACAAAACCTTGTGCATCCTCTAAATCCAAACTGCTGAAAGTAGGAGGGTTGTACTTCTTATACCTCTCGAGCTTGAGATGCTCCCCCTCAGAAGTTGCTGCCCTAACCTCGAGCTGAACTGGGAAAATCGATTGCGCTGGTATGACCTATAGGACATGGTCAACTAGTACCCGCTGCTCTGGGGTATGGGCTATGGAAGTCTGTGCTCCTCCTTTGGCTTGAGATGTGGCAGGAGCAAGTGGAATCAACCCGCCTGAGCTAGAGTGCCAAACATGCTCAAAAACTAGGCAAGAGTCTCCTGAAGTGTAGGGGTAGTAACAAGCATATGAAGTGTATGCTCACCAATTGGAGCTACTGGTGGCTCCTCTGTAGTAGCTCGGGCAGGTGCTTTGGCTGCACCACGTGGCTGTCCTCAGCCTCTACCCCGACCTCTCGCGGCTCTAGTAGGGAGCGCGGGTGTCTGATCATCATATCCAGTTGTGCGTGTCCTCACCGTTTGTGAGAGAATAGAAAGACAAAGATTTAGAAATCTAAAGTCAATAAATTCGCACGATAAGGAATCATAGAAGTGCACATTTTCCTAACAGTTCCTTAGTCTCCCGAAGAAAAGTACAGACATCTCTTTACCGATCCGCGAGACTCTACTAAACTTGCTTGTGACTCATAACACATATTAACCTAGAACTCTGATACTAACTTGTCACGACCCAATTTCCCTCCGTAGGATGTCGTGATGGCACCTAGTCTGTATGATTAGGTAAGACCAACAAACATGCGGAATATATCTAAAATAACAAATGAACTCTCAAATACTCAACAATTTTTAATTAAAAAACTCCATAACTCAACATATACAATTTCCCCAAAACCTGGTGATATCGAGTCACAAGTTCGACAACGGTATCATAATAATCCCTATACAATTGTATCTAATAACATAAGGAAAATATAAAAATAGATAGAGGGTGACTCCGAAGCCTGCGGACGCCGACAGGTGTACCTTGAAGTCTCCAAGTACGAATTCAACTCACGGATCCCTGGACTGGTAGGAGGTACCTGAATCTGCACAAAAGATGTGGATAAGTGTAGCATGATTACACTACAACGGTACTCAGTAAGTTCCAAACCTAACCTCGGTAAAGTAGTGACGAGGTCAGGTCAGGGCCTTACTAGAATAAATAAGAAACAGGACGAATAATTTAACGATGCAATAATAATAACAATGGAAATGAAAAAAGAAAGGAATATGCCAAATTAACTACATCGAAAAAAGGAAAATAATGCATCACGAAATAAAACGAGAAATGATAAGTCAAGGAAACAAAACAACCAAACACAAGTGAAGTAATAGAGAAGTACCAACAAGATCCACTACCGAGGTACCGCCTTATAGTCTCAAATCACAAGAATAAGTCACAATATTTCCTTACATCGCCGCGGGACTCTTGCATTAAGTTTTGAAAATTATTTTCCCGAAATAGATTACCGCGTTTTAGCCCACCTTATCACAATATTTCCTTACATTGCCGCGGGACTCTTGCATTAAGTTTTGAAAATTATTTTCCCGAAATAGATTACTGCGTTTTAGCCCACCTTATCACACCGCGTAGCTTCTAGTAGTTCCCTTACTAACCACGTGTATCAAGCCCACTTATCTCACCGCATACGTTTCAACCTCAAAACCTTATACCATCGGATACGTACCTATATCACAAAGTATCACAAATCGCACCTCAAGTTCCCAATATCACAACTTGCCAAAGAAAGTAACAATAACAGTATTTTCACAGTAAAGAACCCATGGCTCAACCAAAACATCACAAGAGTCTCAACAATATCAATCGGAAGTGAATAACTCAACAGAATAGTATTTCACAACTTAACACTTTGCCACAATGTGAATCACGGCCTTTATAACTCAATAGCAGTTTCATCAACAAGATATTCCAAGAATAACAATTTCAAGTAATGAATCCACGGTTAAGGAATAGAGGAAACAACAACAACTTCAACTAAGCATATATGGAAATTAATAAGTAGGAGATAAGACAAGTAAAGCATGTGAAAATAGCCTAGAAATGATGATGATAACATTTTAAGGTAACTCAATTAAGGCATAAAAGGAACATACATAGCTAAAATAGGTAAATTTCCATATTTATCCCCGTGCACACACTTGTCACCTTGCGTACACGACTTTCACACACCACAATTATCACAAACGACACCAATCCTAAGGGGAAAGTCCCCCACACAAAGTTAGGCAGGACACTTACCTCAAAACACCTAGCTCAATCCACTAGTAAGTATTTTCCTCGATTATCCAACTCCGAACGGCTCAAATCTTTCCAAAACAACTTCATACCATTAATATAAGTTATAGGAAACTATTTCGATCATAAATTTACGATCTTTGCAAAGAAATAAAAAGTAACTCAAAGAGTCAATCTGGGCCCGCGTCTCGGAACCCGACAAAAATTACAAAATTTGAACACCCATTTTATAATGAGTCCAACAATACAAGAATTACTCAAATTTAACTTCAATCGTCATTTAAAATACCAAAACTTAGTCTAGAAAGTTTTCAAATTTTTTTCCCAAATTTCCAACTCAAATCACTAATTAGAAGATGAAAATAACAATAGATTCATGAAATATAGTCCAATATGATTTCCTTGAAAAACTCTAAAAAAATTACCTCACACGGAGATCTCTAGGTCCAATTTATGAAATATGAGATGAATGTTTTGAAACTTAAATTCTGCTGCATGGGTGGTCTTCTTCGCGAACACGGAAAGTGCCTCGCGTTCGCGAGGCGCAAAATATGATGCTGCCAAAATTCCTCATACACGAACGCGAGAACCCAGTCGCGAACACGATGACCAAACTATCCCAAGCTTCACCAACGCGAAGCCTTATTCGCGAACGCGTAGAACAAACACGTGAGGTCCCCCAGCCTACCTCTCTCCTTTGCGAACGCGGATCCTTGCACGCGATCGCGATGCACAAATACACTGAACCTTCGCGAACACGTGGCCTTCTTCGTGAACACTGAGAAAAAAATTCACTTGCCTCCCAGGTACTCTTCGCGAACGTGAGACCTCCCTCGCGAATGCGTATAAGGACACCACACACCAGAAAAATCTGCGACTCTACAAGGCTCGATCCACAATCAACCCGAAATTCACCCAAGGGCCCCGCTACCTCAACCAAACATACCAACAAATCCTAAAACATCATACGAACGCACTCGAAGCGTCAAATCACATCAAATAACATTAGAACAACGAATCGCACATCGATTCAAGCCTAATTAACTTATGAACTACAGAATTTCAAAACTAATGCCGATTCATATCAAAACAACTCTGATTGACTTAAAATTTTGCACACAAATCATAAATGACATGATAGACCTATTACAACTTTCAAAATTGAAATCCGACCCTGATATCAATAAAGTCAACTCGCGATCAAACTTTTCAATCTTCCCAACCTTCAATTTTCTAACTTTCGCCAATTCACGTTGAACCGACTTACATACCTCCAAATCGGTACCCCAGACATGCTCCTAAGTTCAAAATCACCATACAGAGCTATTAAAACCATTAAAACTCCATTTCGGAGTTGTAAACACAAACGTCAAACTACGGTCAACTCTATCAACTTAAGACTCCAACTTAGGGACTATGTGTCATATTTCACTCCGAAACTCACCCGAAACCAAAAGCAGACACCCTGGCAAGTTACATAACCACAATATAATATAGAGAAGGCAATAAATAGGGGATCGGGGCTGAAATATTCAAAACAACTGGTCGGGTCGTTGCAAATCTAATTAAGCTCGAATTGGATCGATTTTTAAGTTCGATTTCGAGTTAATCGGTTTAGATACTTTGAATTTTTGATTTTTAGCCTATAAGTTGAACTCCTTCTTCTTCTTCTTAGGAAAATGAATATTCAAATAAAGCATTCATGTTATATTGCCTTAATAGTTCCTCATTCTCATTATAATCATCAAAATAAAGTGTTCATGCGAGCAATAAAATCATTATTAAGAACATGCAACAGAAATATTAATAAGGCCATAAGAATTAGCAATAGTAAAATTAATCATGTCAAATAGAAAGTATTATGATTGTGACTTAGTAGTTAATAATAGATATATGAGCTAATGTCTAATGGATAAGATATTGGATTTATTAGTATTGACATATGGGTAATAGACTACTGTCTAATGGATATGACTAACAACTTGTTTGGATGATTATTAGTTTTTGTATTGTATCGTATCGTTAATTTAAATAAAATATTTATTTTGATTGTTGCTTAAATTTTATTGTATCGTATCGTTTAATCCTTCGTTACGTAACGATGAAAAGTGTCACTTTATGGAACGACCGATTTTGTGTGGTCGCGTCGTTACCTTATTTTTTCCTCTCATCTTGCCCTTCCTTATTATAAAATAATCTTATTTTATCTTTTATCTTATCTTTTATACAATAATTTTACCTTGTAATTTACTTTTTCTTTATAATATTGCAAGTTTGTTCTTCATATTGTTGGTGCATGACATCATGAAATAACGACAAACAATATAATCTATCTAATAATTGTATATATCAAAATGATACAGTATAATACAATACAATAATATACGTTACATTAAGAAACGATACATAACAACCATCCAAACAAGCTGTAAATATAAAGTATAAAATTTTGAATTCTCGAATATCCAAAAATCCAAACTATCAAATCCAGTCTGAAACCCAAAAGTTTTAAAACTTAAATCTGAGACCCAATTCACAATTCGAAACCCCAATTAACTAAAAATCAAAATATTTGAATTTCGGTTCGAATATTATGTTTCTCCAAATTATGCCCACCCATGTGCATCACATAAATTGGGATAGAGGATAAACTAATTATACTCCCTCCAGTCCACTTTAAGTGAATTTTTTGATCTTTTTTGTGGTCCAAAATATTTAGTTTTTTTCAGATATCAAGAAGGAATTCAATTATTTTTTTAAAGTTGCGCTTGGAGTTAAGAGCCTAGTAGTAGTTTATTTTATTTTTAATGAGCAAATTAAGGTTAATATAGTCAATTTTATTATTAATTAATGTTAAAAGCTGAATTCATTAATATGTGTGAAAAGAGCCAAAAAAATCACTTAAAGTGGACCGGAGAGAGTATTTCTTATTTCCATTTTGTTTGACATGCGCTGGTTCGGAATACAAGGGTCTAAACACTTGATTTTTTATGTGAATTTGGACATACATTTTTCAAGTTTTTGAAAATAAAAATTGCATACATACAAACTGCATAAAAAATATAAGTCAAAATAATTTTTTTTGGTGTTAAATATAAAATATTACTATACACAAAGAAAAGTTAATACACCTAAAAAGCACTTAATGCCTTTGCTACCTTTCAGGAAGGGTTCCCAGGAAATAAGTGCCTCCAAAGAGAACTAAGTACGAAATCTCCGTATAAAGCTCATGTTTACGTGCTCGTTCTAATCCCTTACGCATCTTCACTCGCCCCCTAATTTCTGTTTGTATCAGTTGCATAACAAAATTACTATGTAGTATATAATCTTTAAATAACTTCAAGTTCCTAGTTGTCCATGTGTGATAAACCAAATCCCTAAGTACAAAAACCGTAATTTATTTTTTGAACTTCCTCCAATGCATGCATTTGATCTACAGTAAGCTTTACATAATATCTTTTCTCTTGGATATCTTGACCAATAGTAGTCCATACACATTCAGCAAGCAAATGGTATAAAGTCTCAAAATACATCACTATCACATAGACAAGAGGTAGTACTTTCATACATAATCCTCATTTTTAACAGTCTTTCATTAGTAAGAAATTTAGCTTGCATAGCTAAACATAGCATAAATGATATTTAGGTAGCAAGACTGCGCCTCAAACTAAGTCTGCAACATCCAGAGAAGATCTATAAGGTAACTCATTGAGACTGAATAACGACCATAGAAGTTAAGAAATACTTCCTAGTTCTCCATGTACTATTGTGAAGCTTCTTTCACCCATAGCTCGTCCTTCTTCTCAGATATAAGTCAAATTATGTTCCAATAGAAGTCATATAAAATATTCTACAGTTCGTAACATTCACTTCACCATACTTAGGTAAGCTATAATGACCCAATTTGTCATGAGTTCTAGGATTCCGTTATGTGAGTTGACACAATAAGTAGTGTTTACCCATAAAATGAGTAACAATTAAATTTATACTCGGTTTAAAGGACACGTGATTTAATTTAACACGAATGATCCAAGAACAACAAATAGTTGAATTAAAGAAAAACAAGGCGATCAAACCAAATGCTATGAAACAATTAAGCTTGGCGTTAGTTTTGAATGCTGAGAACTGGCTTCAATCAAGCCCTCGAGATGATCTCGGTTACAGCTAAGAAATGAACAACTAAAGAACACCTTGAACAATAGCTAGAATACAAAAGTAAACTTTATCGTTTTAAAATGCGCGCCAACAGTAGTGAAAATATGAAAAAGGTTCTCCCCTTTATATAGCAGGGAGTTTCAAACCTAGTACAAGTCTAAATAAGGTAAAAATATTTTTATCTAGTAAAATACGATCCGCGTCGTAATATCCTGTTGATGGCGGATAATCCGACTTCTCATAATTGTTTTCCCTTTAACTTCAACTCTTTGTTTTGTTTGAGCTCAATTTACCCATGTTTGGTCATGCTCGATTCTTGGCGTGTCGTTCGCCCTTCCTGACTCTGATATGTGGGCTCCCTCAGCTTTGCCCGAGCCATCATTAAACCGTTTGATCTCCCGTTCCTTCATCAAAAAAAAATCGGGGGTAACTTCATCCCCGATTTTACCCGTACAAAGATAGTCCCTCACTTCTCGTAGAGTAGATTTATGGGAATGACGAGAAGTGATTGATTGACCTCGATTCCTTCCTCTATACGCCACAAGCAAGTTGGTGAGTTGAAACATCCATTCAATTGCGTCGTTCTGATTTTGAACATGTGTCAGTTGTCTGTTGACCATCCTCGGTGGTTATCGGATGCGAAACGTCACGCATTCATCATTTCTTTCCTATAAAAGCTCCGATTTTCTTTTTTCACGTTTTTACTTTATGATTTTGAACCTTCTTAAGTTACCCTATCTTCATAAGTTGTTCTTCATACCTTCATATCTTCATCTCTGTCTTCAAACCTTCACCAAATCTTCAAACCTTCATACCAAATCTTCAAATATTCATATCAACCTTCAAACCTTGATATTTCCAGATTAAGATGGCCAAGACTTCAAAGTCGGTTCCCCAAAGCACTGTACCTTCGACTTCTAACTCGGACGCTGGCACTGAGGCACCCCTTCATGTAATAGCCCCGGAACCTCCTCTCACAGATTTTTCCCCGGAGGTTGCTCTATAGACAACGACTTCAAGGTCGAAAAAGTCTCCAAGCAAGGAGACTGGGGTGAGAAGGCATGGAGGTACGTTTGCTCCATCCTCAAGGAGACGCTCCAAGTGGTCCAAGAGGATTGCAAATGGGAAGACAACAACATAGTCGTTCCCAATCCCGATGAGGATGACACGACGTGCGTGGAAAGGTACTTAAGCATTTACATGTATCCCTTCATGTTCGATTCGGTTGATATTGTGATCCTCGATTTATGTAATAGGTATGAGATTTGCCTCGGGCAGATCCACCAATCTTTTTGGAGGGTTGTGACCCTTCTCCGTCATTTTGTCAACAACACAAAGGAGCCTCAGTTCACTGTTGATCATCTGCTCCGAGTTTACAGCCCCCGAATCTTCTGAGGGGGTTAATCAAGCTCGCCCGACCGGCAAAGAAGTCTCTTTTCTCGTGATTAGACGAGGATAAGGATCGAGGCTGGTAGGGGAGGTTTGTTCTGATAAAGATCGAAGATCTCATTACCTCCAAGTTCCTGTCGTTCCCAAGAAGTGGAACTCAAAATGTAAGTCCACTTCCTCTTAAATTGTCAAGGTAATCCTTTGAATTTTCTCCTGTTTCTCATTACTTGTTTCCTCTGATATGCAGTTGTCGCCCGAGTCCCCAATGCGGTCCCTTGTTTCAGGGAGTGGGTCGAGGTCGTATGCAAATAATTGACCTACTCCGAGCGTGAGTAGCGCAAGCTTTTCAAAGGCAGGTGGGAGGCTCGTTCTCATAGTGAGTGTCCCTCTTCTTTTTGGTTGAATTTCCCTTTGGGTTATGTTCATCTTATTTTTGTTTTAACTAAGTCTTTTCCTTCCGCAAGTTTTCCTAGGACCACCAAAATTCAGGCAATTACTGAGGTTGTGGCTTCGTCTCCATCTGAAAACCCCCCACTTCACTGCAGCTTGCTGCAAAAAAGGAGAAGATCCCTAAAGCTCTTTATCGGCGCAGGGACTTCTCGGGCCGTGGACGAGGCCCTCAATTCATTTTTTGAGGGCGTAGATGTCAGCGAGCTGGAGGACTACTCCGATTTTGGATATCTAGAGATGCAAAAGGGATGTGCTGACGAGGTCAGGTGGGCCGAGTTCGAGCCCAAAGCTCGAGAAGTGGTTTCTCACCCCGAGTGTAGATCTTGATCAGAAGAAGATGACCATGTTCACAGTACCGATAGATACTAGGATGCTATCTAGGCCAGTTGGTGTGGCCACCTATCTCTGATCTTTGGTCACCGAAGAGGACCAAGTGAAGATGAACGAGGTAGACGACCCTAACATCTTCAACGAGGCTCAGCAGGAAAACACCCTTCTAGTTGAGAAGGTAAGGGTGTTTGAGATCTATAACGAGAGGTTAAACATAGATGCTGACGCTGCAATCGCGCATGTCTAGGTGAAGATAACCCTGATCAACCAGCTTAGGTTCGAAATGGACGAGGTCAAATCTTCACTTGAGGAGTTCAGGGGAAAATTGGATCTCCTGGCCTCGGAGCGGGGTGACACCAAAAAGGACCTGATATCAACCAAAGTACATCTCTGGTGATGAGGAAAAATCCAACTCGGACATTATATAACGAGGCGCCCTCGGCCAAGATACACTACACTGAAGTCCAAATTGGAGGCGGTTTCGAACGAGGCCTCTATAGCCTATGACATGCTAGACCAGTATAAGAATGATGTAGAGGTAGACTAAGCCCGCATCATAATGAAGTCCGAATATGTGAAGTGGCTATCTCGGAGAGAGACTTTCGAGGAGATTCAAGACCGAGGGTTATACCTGGTGACCGAGATTGAAGAGGCGAAGAGGCTTGAAGCCGAGGCTAGAGTGAAATACCATCCTGATGGTTTAGGCAACGAGTTGGGCTCCGATGAAGACTAGGTAGGAGATAACTTAGCTTATTTTGGTTGTTACTTGTAGCTACATATTGTATCTTGAGGTTGTTTCATAGTGCCTCTATAAATACCTTTTGTCAAATATATATAAAATTTCTCTTCGGTTACATATTGTCCTTTACTATCCTGTACTTTCTTAGGTTTAAGACTTAGGACATATAACTTTTGACATTGCTTAAACTTTTTGTTCTCCCAAAGCCCGGATGAGGAATGGGCTAACTAATAACTCCGAGTTGCTTTGAATTCAGAGGACTCGATAGAAAACAATGTCCTTACTAAAATATTCGATTGATTTAACTGGATACAACCATTCTTTGCCGGAGATGGCCCTTTGCATGGCCATAATCCGAGACCGAGTAGCTTGACCGGGTCTGAAGTAATCTTTCATTAATTAAAAAAAGTGTAAGGACCTTACTTTTTTATGCATAAACTCAGACATCTCTAAGTCGTTTATATGTTGTGACCGAAGCTCTAGAGGCTTCATCCCTTAAGTTGGTCGTGGCCTTTCATGTTCGGGTCCTGCCTTGTGGCTCAGTGCCTTCGGAGGGATTTAGTAGCACCAATTTCCTGATTTTACTATCGGGTAGCAGTCCCCGGCTCGGGGTGGCCCATAGGCTTAGAGAGTTTTGAATCCATTATTCATTCCAAGTAACTTAACGACAATATTGCTTGTGCAAATGTTAACCGATGACATATAGAAGGCAAATTTCTTTTATTACTTTGAATGTAGTGTAAGTAATTGAAGGTACAAAAGCTATTTTCCATGGCGAGAATGAGCTATGAAGGCACGGTTCTTTTAACCGTTTGACCCTTACAAACAATCTTGATATTCAATCCTTGCTCTAGTATCGAATAGGAATGCCTTCTACATTTCCGAACTTAGGACTTCGGTTCTTGACTCAAGGTGTGATGGCCCCCTAATATTCGAGACTGAATTTTGAGGGATCGAATACTATCGATTTGATATGGACGATCCTCAGCCGCCACCAGTCTTCGACCAGTCTTCAAAACTAGGGCAACACGCTTACTGTTGCCTCATTAATAACCTTGCCGTAAAACCCACTTCGGAAAAAAACCGGTGCAAAGGAAAAAGAGTGCAACACATGCTTTCAGACCTAATCCTCAGATTTTACTTCCATTGGGTACCTATACAGATTAGTTCAACGCATAATAAACCATAAAGAATGTTTACGTGTTCATACCTTAGAAGCAGTACCACTTTAGGTGTGCCACAATATAGTTGTTGGATAGTTGTACACCATTTTCGGACTCGAGCCGGTACGAGCCTTTCCCGGTTATAGCGATGACTATGTACGGCCCCTCCCAGTTCGGGCCTAGTTTCCCTTTATTAGGGTTTTTGGTATGTAGTGTGACCTTCCTCAATACCAAGTCCCCATCTTTAAAGTGTCTAAGGTTTGCCCTTCGGTTGTAATATCTTCCCATTCGCTATTTTTGGGCAGCTAACCAGACTAGGGCGACTTCTCACCTTTCGTCCGCTAAATTTAAGCTTGTGGCCATGGCCTTGTCATTTGACGTCTCCGTAGCATCTTGGAACCTTAATCTCGGTTCTCCTACCTCTACCGAAATCAAATCTTCTGATCTGTAGACTAGAGAGAATAGTGTTTTGTCAGTACTCGACTTCGAATTCGTTTGATATGCCCATAGGACCTCGGGCAAAATTTCTTTCCACTTTTGTTTTGGGTCGGTCAATCTCTTCTTTAGGTTATGTAGTATAGTTCTGTTTGTTGACTCCACTTGACAGTTAGCACTTGGGTGGTAAGGGGTCGATAGAATTTTTTTGGTTTTGTGGTCTTCGATGAACTTATTGACCTTGCCGCCGATGAATTGTCTCCTGTTGTCACACGTGATCTCGACTGGTATCCCAAACGGGCATATTATATGATCCTAGATGAAGTTGATGACTTCATTTTCCTTAAATTTCTCAAACGTCTGTGCTTCAACCCACTTGGAGAAGTAATTGATCATAATTAAAATGTATTGGGCTTTGCCGGGTGTCCACGACAAAGGACCCACGATTTCCATTCCCCATTTCATGAACGATGAAGGGGAAAGGATCGGGTGAAGCATATCCCCCATTTGGTAGATCAACGGGGCGTGCCTTTGACACTCGTTACACTTTTGAACAAAGTCTTTCGCATCCTTTTCCATCTCGTTCCAGTAATAACCAGTCCTGATCAATTTTTGAACTAATGATGCGCTCCTGAATAGTTTCCGCAAGTACCCTCGTGGACTAGCTCATCATGTAGTCGGTCTCCTCGAGGCCCAAGCACCTTGCTAATAGTCCGAAGAACAATCTTCAATACAGTTTTCCTCCGATCAAGCTAAATCGGGTAGTCTTAGTTCGAAGGATCCTTGATTCTTTAGGATCCGAAGGCAATTTCCGCTTTTGAATGTAGTTTATGTATTTGTTTCTCCAATTCCAAGTCAAGCTTGTTGAGTTTACCTCGACATGAACTTCTTCTATCACAGTTTTTATCAATTGCACCACCATTTCGCAATTGAATTCATTGAAGTCGACTGATGAACCTAGATTAGTCACCGCATTGACCTCGTTATTATGCTCTCGGGGTACATGTTGTAGTGTCCTTCAACTGATGTAGCATCACTTGTAACTTGTCCAAGTATCTCCGCATCTAGTCTTCTTTTACTTCTAATGTGTTGTTAACTTGGTTAACAACGACGAGGTAATCGCACTTGGCTTGATCACCTCAGCCCCATGCTCTTAGCCAGTTCTAGACCTGCAATAATAGCCTCATATTCGGCTTCATTGTTAATCAATTTCACAGTTCTAATAAACTACCTTATTACGTTACCCATGGGTGGTTTTCGTACGATTCCTAACCTGGACCCTTTCGCATTAAAAGCACCATCCGTGATAGGATCCTGACCCTCGAGCTAGTCCCCGAGGTAAGTAATAATTCTTTCTCGACCTTGGGGATCAAGGCTGGTGTGAAGTCGGCCACGAAGTCTGCTAGAATTTGAGACTTTATAGCCATTTGGGGATGGTACTTGATATTGTTCCCGCTAACCTCTACAGCCTATTTTGCTAGCCGACTTTAAAGCTCGAGTTTATGCATAACATACCTTAACGGATACGAGGTCACAACACATATAGGGTGACGCTGAAAGTATGGTTTTAGTTTCCTAGATGCGCTTTATAAGGCAAGCATTAATTTCTCCAAATAAGGATACCTTATTTCGGCACCACCTAGGGTTCTACTAACATAATAGATAGGAAACAATGCACCTTCTTTTTCCCAGACAAGGACACCACTTACCGCCACCTCGGAGATCGCCAAGTAGAGGTATAACTGCTCGTTCGCCTTTGGGGTGTGCAAAAAAGGAGGACTTAATAAGTATCGTTTGAGTTCTTCTAAAGCCTGTTGACATTCCGGGGTCCAAGAAAAGTTGTTCTTCTTCTTTAGTAATGAGAAAAGCCAGTGACTTTTGCCCCATGACCCATAGATAAACCGGCCCAATGCGGCTATCCGTCTGGTCAACCTTTGTACCGCCTTGACGTTGCCCATCATGGTGATATCTTCTACGGACTTTATTTTATCCGGGTTGATCTCTATTCCTCGGTTAGATACCATGAAACCGAGGAACTTGCTCGAGCCAACTCCAAAAGCACACTTCTCCGTGTTCAACTTCATGTTGTATTTCCTTAGTATGTCTAAAGTTTCCTGCAAATGTTTCAAATGGTTCTCTGCTCGCAGGGACTTAACTAACATATCGTCAATATAAACCTCTATTGATTTCCCTATATGTTCCTCGAACATCCGGTTAACTAGGTGTCGCGCCCCCTTCTTTCCTCACGGAGGTTGCGTTTATGACATTCGGTTGAGACAACTCTTTCCTTTTGGGAAAGGGGTTTATGTTTTTGAGAGTCGCCACCTAATGATTTTTAAAGATGCTTTAGGAAACCAAGGGGTTCATTTACAACTACTTTGTTAACCAGAGATAGGGTAAGGGCTTGAAATTATCCTAAAGGGAAGGTGTTAGGCACCCCTCAGGATCCACAAGTGTGGTTCCGAGCCAAACAGCTTTTGTGAATTTGTACGGCTTAGCAAACAAACAAATAAAGGCTCAAATAAGAGGGGATTTAAGTCTTAAGCATGCAGATGTTTGAAAATAGTAGAGAAGGTTAGATTTTAAAAGGATTACGATCTAAGCATATAGAGGGTATCCTAGGTTTATAATAATATGGATCACATCAAAGCAATACTCGGTAATCACTCCTCGAAGAGGGGCTACACGTGGTATTAGCGCACCGGTCATCATCTTCTACCCTTTCCCACCCCGTGAAAGTAACTAAATCGAGTGTTGGTCTCGATCTCTATTGCATGTTGTTACCCGTCCCTTCCTATCAGTTCCGGAGGAAATTAGGACTCCTATCCTAAAGGGAGGTTCTAGGCAGACCCTCAGGTTTGGAGGAAAAATACTAAGGCGACAAACAAGAAACATATAGGACTGCAATTAGGGGGAAACACAGAAAAGCAGAGAAAAGACACAAGTATACCTCCACAGGTAATGCAAATAAGCAGCATGACTCAAAAACGTCTTTGATTCAGATCTTAAAACATGGTATCTAAAGGATAACAAAGAGGCAAATTTCCAATTTTTAGCAATTAAATCACCTAAGGCTTGCCTAGGCGGGGAACAGTGTATACTAATTATCTGAATTGTTAAAGGGACTGTTGCAAATTATTACCTACACATGTTGTCCTAGGTTGTTCAGAACAGAGAATTGTTGCCAGTTGTTTTTAGAGAAAACTGAGTGAAGTTGGTTTATTCCTTTTCATGCACCAATAGTTAGACTAGGTGTTGTTAAGTGAGTATGAATGAAATCCAAAAACATGGTATCTAATGCACAGGTAGGGATGCAGAATGATGCATATGCAGAATTCTAAGTAGGATTTCTAAATGCTCACAGCATTATGCACGATTTCGGAATATGCAAGAGTACAGTTTGTTAGTGTTATCCTAGGGACAGGATTTCTAAGTGCGCATAGCAATATGAAACATGATTGCAGAAGATACCAATTATTAACATTATTTACCCTATCACGGAATTTTCTATGTGATGAATGACAGTACTGAAACAAGATGCTGAAACAATGTTTATAAAGCCTAAATAGCATGATTTCTAATGCATGATATGCTTTGCACATGTTGATCCTAAACATGATTTCTATTGCGCAAATAAGGAATGTAAACCTAATAGCATGGTTTCTACCCTTTCATATTTATAACATGCATATTTACCCCTCCCTTTTCACTATCCATCCCCAAAGAGTTGTTTACAACAATTATTATAGGATATTTGCATGAATTACATAACTGAATAATGAAAAGAAGAAGTTATACTATAGGGAGCCTATTGATAGGCCCAGAATCTCCTGAATGCCTCATTGCCATTCTATTCATAACCTTTCACATGATCCAGGTGTGTTAGAGTTCCCTAAGGATCTCAAGGTATCCCGGGCAGTGCTCACACCCAGAGTCATAACCAAATTAGAGTAAGTGCAGTATGGAAAGGCCAGCTCTTGTGTGTCAAAGTTCAGAGGGAGCTCAAGGGTCCAAAGGCAATGCTCACACAAGAGGGGCAGAACCTAATGTCTAAGAGTATAGTGAGAGTGCTTGACATAGTTTGGAAAGAGTTGAGTTGGAAAACAGTTTGAAAATGAATAGTTTGAAATAAGTTTTGGAGAACAGAAGATTTTGCTTTTAGTGAAAACAGTTGAAAGAAAGGGATTAGGACAATCAACAACTCAGAACCACATCAGCATGCATAGTACAAGGAAGCAGTCACAAATAGGGAATAAGGGATTGAGGACAAGTAGGTTGCTCATGAAGCAGATTTGCATACAAGTTAATACTAAGGTATCACAGAACTTTAACCACCACAGAACAGTTTTCATAAAGATGTTCAGGCCAGAAACTTAACAGAATCAGATTGAGGGATGCCAAAGAGGAAGTACATAACAAACAGAGTTACACACAGGTCCAGGGGAAAGGGTTACAACATATGTTCAGAATTACATGTAACTAAGTGATACAAATACATGTTTATAGTGTGCTGGGGATGAGGGGTAAGGTAGAGTCGTGGTGAAATATATATGAAGGCAGTAAAACATGCTGAAACTAAAGGGAAAAGGATAATCACATTGATAAAACAACAAATTGGCATGATAATTGCAAGGTCAGCAGAACCACAAGTAGAAGCATAATAGAAACAAAAGAAATTGCAATATTAAAAGAGGCATGTTGTTTTTGATATTTTAAGTTAAACTGAAAAACATACCAGTTAAATGAGGGAATAAGTGCAGAGTGAGGAGCAGTAGAGTGAAGAACAGTAGAGTGCATAGCAGTAGAGTGTATAGTTGCTCAGTCTCGGCTTGCAGACGACTGAGAATAGCAAGTAAACAGCAAGAATAACAAGAGAGAATGTATATGTGTGTGAGAGAGTTCAGAACAGTGTATTGTCCGTGTCTTGATAATGAAAGAGTGAAGTATATATAGTTTGAAAATAGGCAGAAAAATATGGTAACAAGTAATAGTTCATCATAATTATAGAAATAAACTCTAATTAGAATCCAGTTAATATAAGTATTCCTTTAATTAAGGAGTCAATGTTCAACAGTAACAAACAGTTATAAACAAGGAAAAAAATCAATAGAGAAGCTGATTTTAACATATAAGTAGTAGTAAAAGTATAGAGCCTGTGATTAAGACATACAGAATATCCTAATTAAGGAAAGTGTATAAGAACTAATTGACAGCAGGTTTATTCATAGAAATAAGGCAAGAGATAATTCTGGAAATCAACAAGAAAATCTCGAGTGAGATTCAAAACACAGGGAATCAATATCAATCAAGGAAATATCACACATGTAAGGAAATACTCGAAATCAGTAGGGAATATTGTGTAAAATCAATAAAGTAATAATCACAGTTATTCAAAGATTCAAAATGGTAAAAATGTTGCTGATTTAAACGGAATAACACATATTAAGCGAAAATCAGAAACCTTAATCACACAATTAGGTATTCATTAGGTTCGGGCCTGGTATTTTTTAAAGATTGGGGTTAGGTTATTGAGCTAATTAAATGGGTAGGGGTCCGGATTTAATTAGGCTAGAATTAAAATAAAAGTGGCTAATTGTTAACTACCTGTTTTAAATAGATAAATAATTAGTAAAAATAGCTAATAATTACATAAATGAAATTAATGCTAAATAAGTGAAATTAAAGTAATTAACTAATATTAAAAATATAAAATTACTGAATTAAAATGGTATAAAATGTACATTTAGGCTATAACTGCAAAATTGTTATAGCTAAATAATGCCAAATTGGCTAATTTGTGAAATAATTAAATCATAATAGGATTAAAATGATATATTGAGCTAGGAAATGTCTTGAAATTATTTGTAATATAATTTTTGAATAATTATGGAATTTAAAATATTGAATAAATTGGGAAAGAAATTAATAAAATTTGGAAAATTATGGAAAACTACCAGTTGTTATAAAAAGTGATTTTGAAGGCACATATGCAAATTTTAAATAGTTTGAGGAAAAATTGGGTATCAACAACTGCCCCTCTTTACCCGAGAAGGATGAAAGAGTTGTCGGGTAAAGATATGAGGGCCAATTTTGACTGAGTGAAATGGTTTGAGGAGTTTTAGGCCGCATCCTAGTTTCTGAGTTGCCTACATATCCCTGGTTTTACAGGAATCAGGCCGTATGTAGTTCAGGAGTCATTGGTGAAGTATACCGATGAAGTTTCTTACAAGAACTGACACGACATTTGGGACTGATTGAATAAGCGGCTTACGTGGTTAGGAGAACTGGAGCGAAACTGCTCCTGCCGGGATGGCAGTTTGCTCGCCTGATTACCTGCAAATAAATAATACAAGCATATATTGTGCGTAATTTAAACATTATACAAATTCCCGTTGGACCATGAATGATGTCTTTGGACGGTTAAGGATGACGTCCTCAGACCATGACGTCATGGGCTATGAATTGCTTGATGCAAGATTCACAAGCCATGAAAATGATGTTCTCGGGCCATGAGGATGGTGCCTCCGAACCATGACGCCTTTGAATAATGGTATGCAGAGGTTGGAAGAGATCCTCAGGCCATGGCATGGTGTTCTCAGGCCATGAAATTGGTGCCTCCAAACGACGACGCCTTTGGATGAGTTGGCGATATTTCAGCCCATGTAGATGCAATAGAATGATGCTGACGAGACAGAGCTTAGTCTTGCGAATAAAAGGGAAGAGCTTAGCCCGAAAGGAAAGCGAAGTAAATAGTGCTTGAGACAGCGGTTAGTCTCGAAAGGTAAATTAGAGGCAGAGCTTAGCCTCGGAAGGCAGAATGGTAGCCTTATGCATTGCAGATGGAGACAGTGCTTAGTTTCGGAAGACAGAATGGTAGCCTTATGCAATGATGTAGATGGAGGTAGAGCTTAACCTCGGAATGCAGAATGGTAGCCTTATGCAAATGCATATGGAGACAGTGTTTAGTCTCGGAAGACGGAATGGTATCCTTATGCAATGATGTAGATGGAGGTAGAGCTTAACCTCAAAAGGGAGAATGGTAGCCTTATGAAAATGCATATAGAGACAGTGTTTAGTCTCAGAAGGCAGAATGGTAGCCTTATGCAAATGCAGATGGAGACAGCGTTTAGTCTCGGAAGGCAAAATGGTAACCTTATGCAATGATGTAGATGGAGGTAGAGCTTAACCTCAGAAGGCAGAATGGTAGCCTTATGCAATGATGTAGATGGAGGTAGAGCTTAGCCTCGGAAGGAAGAATGGTAGCCTTATGCAAGAAATAAAATGACAGTGGGAATTTTTAGCTGGTGATGAATTGCGGCATTGTGATTATTGAGAGCATTGTGACTGCAGAGCATTAAGTCATGTGTGAACGCCGGCAAGTGCAGTAGTTTTGAGAGTCGTATTTTGGACAACGTTTGTCCCCTGGGTGGACAGTTCGTTTAGGGATTTTGCAACCTTAGTGCCTGCAACCAAAGANGGGGGGGGGGGGGGGGGTTTAGTTCGTATCCCCGCTGGATTTTCTTGACTTGCTGGGCTTGATCTGATCATACTGTCTGTATTATTAGGGTAGTGTTGCTAAACAAAGCTGTTTCAAAAACAAACATGCATGATCTTGTAAAAGCATAATGCATAATTAAAAAATAATTTTGGGATTAACCGACGACCGTGACACGGCTCGGGACATTGCAACCTCTCCTGCTACAGAATTTTGAGGATCCTCCTCAAAATTCTGCCCCAGTTTGATGGGAGAATGTCTCTGACTGTTGCTCGTGCGGCGATTGGCTGATCTTGCTTCAGAATTTTGAGGGTCCTCTTCAAATTCTGCCCCAGTTTCCAATAGCGGGGAAAATGGAATTTTTATTGAATTGTGACCGAACCCATAGGGCTGTCTATGTATCCCCTCTTAACGGGAATCAGGTCAGGCGTAGTTCAATTTACATCATTGAGAAAGCATAAAGATTACACATAGTAGCATTTGACTGCATCTGAATTGATTGGCTTTGGCCAGACTTCTCCGTCCATTTCTGCGAGTATAAGTGCTCCTCCTGTCAGTACCCGGTGAACCATGTACGGACCCTGCCAGCTGGGAGAGAACTTCCCTTTAGCCTCGTCTTGATGTGGAAAGATCTTCTTCAGCACCAGCTGCCCCGTTGTGAACTGTCTAGGCTTGACTCTCTTATTGAAGGCTCGGGTTATTCTGTTCTGATAGAGTTGACCGTGACAGACTGCATTCATTCTCTTTTCGTCTATGAGGGCTAGTTGCTCATAATGGCTCTTTACCCATTCTGCATCGCTGAGCTCTACTTCTTGTATAATTCTTAGAGATGGAATCTCAACTTCGGCAGGAATAACAGCCTTAGTACCATAAACTAGCATATAGGGAGTTGCCCATGTTGAGGTGCGA
This sequence comes from Nicotiana knightiana, assembly GCA_005239525.1. Classification (NCBI taxonomy): domain Eukaryota; kingdom Viridiplantae; phylum Streptophyta; class Magnoliopsida; order Solanales; family Solanaceae; genus Nicotiana; species Nicotiana knightiana. The sequence goes on along the minus strand of ML406723.1, from coordinate 118,210 downwards.
ACTGTAGTGCGATATCCCAATAAGGCAAATGATAGCTTCTCGTGCCACTGCTTGTGCCTTTCTATCATCTTTCTTAGTATCTTCTTGATGTTTTCTGAATCTCCCAGGTTGATGATTTCAGTCTCCTCCAGGTTGGACTTAGGTCTATTCTCAAAATTCTCAACTTCTTTGACAATCTCGTCAGGTATGTCATCTTCTTCTGAATCCACGTCCGTTTGATGCGTTGTCTCGTTGCATGTCACAGTCATTGATTCATCAAGACAGGTAATAGTAATGTTGTATAGGTAAAGTAATGAGAGAAAAAATTATAGCAATAAATATTGATTCATAAAAAAATGCTTTTGATAAATTGAACGATTGTTTTGAACATTGAAGATATTATTGCAGGAATTAAAATGCAAAAAAGAAAATCATTTTGGAAAGAAAAACAATGAATAATGCTCGTTTTAGCCTTGCTACCCCGGGACTCGTCGGGCCCTGGATCTTGTGTGATATGATGATGATGCTAGAATGCACGAACCAACCTTTGGGGAGGGGAATAATCAAAAGAAAGAAACAAAAACAAAAGGTAGCCAAGTCAGTGAGGATTATGAAAAGTATTTTGGTATTTAAACACATAGTACGGGAATGTAAAACGCGTCCTAATTTGGGGACCTCTTTTGTGCCCGAGGTAGGCCTAGCGACAGATTGATTTGGAGAACTTAAGATGCTAAATGCCTCATTTTATTGATAAGAAAATAGACGAATCAGGAAGTAAAGGTCACTAATGGCCATTGGCCTTATTACATTGATAAAGTAAAAGAAAGACATTCCTATCTACTTCGTCCTAGAAGGACCTTCCCTAGACTCGGCATTCTTGCTTTCCTCGTACAGTTTCCCCAACTCGGGAAGTCTCAGGAACAGGTATGCTCTGGCTAGATGTCCTCCTTCAGTCCCTTCAGTCTTTTGACAGTCTTCAACCCTTTTGAGAAATTTTTCCTCCAGCTCCACTATGCCTCGCTCCAAATACCCTAACCTTTTGTTGGTGCTGATAGCCATATCTTTCCATTCCTTGATCAGTTTCTTGCTAGACTCATGTATTTCGCGGTTCTCATCCTCACACTCACGGATCCTCTTGCGCAGCTGGTTGTTTTTTACTTGTGCTTCGGCCTTCTCATCTATAACCCTGTGGCCATGAACGAACCCTGGCTCACTCAGACCACCCCAATTTTCTGCCAACCAACCAGGATAGAAAGGGGTACAACCGACATGATATCNCTCGGCCTTTTCATCTATAACCCTGTGGCCCTGAACGAACCCTGGCTCGCTCAGACCACCCCAATTTTCTGCCAACCAACCAGGATAGAAAGGGGTACAACCGACATGATCTCTGTCTGGCTCGATGGTGTCCTTCTCCATTACAATCTTGCAGTGCCACATGTGCTGGGCTTGGCACTTGTGAGGACTATCGTCATTTTGGAAGTCAGCTCGAAGATGGCTCATCTTGTCGACCCTAGGTATGACTTTCTTTCTACCCACTTGCCTCATAACTCGAAGAGGGACGTAAGGGTATGTTCCTCTTAGACCAATTAGTATTAGGAACGGTGCATCTCTGGAATGGGTGATGAACTCCTCTATCGGAAACCACTCGAACATCCATTGAACCTGTGCTTCAGTCAGATTATCAAAGAGCTCGACCCAATTTTTGGCATTCTCAGGCTGAGCAAACATGTCGGGGATGTAATTCATTCACTTTGGATGGTGGAAAGAGATGTGGTCATCCCAAACTCTTCGATGAATTTCTTGTCGGTATTCACCCTTTTGGAAATGTTCCATGAGCCAAAGCTGAAGTAGTAGATTGCAGCCTTCGAAGTGTCTTTCCCCTCGTTGGCACTTTTCCAAGGCTCGATATATGTCTGCAATGATCATGGGCACAATGCTAAAGCTTTGCCCACCAACTCCTTCCATTAGTGTCTTGGTTACCATGGCCAGTCTAGTGTGGATTCTCTCCTTCTTTATTGGAAACACAATCAAACCCAAGAAGCAAAACATGAAGACGAATACTCTACGATGGATGTGTCCCAAGGATGTGATGGCAAACTCGTCGTGGTAGGTACGGTATGATTTGTTGTGACCGTACCTTTCGTACAAGTAGTAAAAAGGGATGTATGACTTCTTTAAGCATACCCGTTCTGCATTCTTCTTCAGACCCATCATTTTGAGGAAATCTCTGCTTGTGCGGTTCTCAAGCATTGGCAACCCCGGGGTTTCCCATACTAGGCCAGCCAGTCCTCCTATTTCCTCCAGCAAAGGTGTAATTTCAATGTCCCCAAAGTGGAACACGGACCTTTCACAATCCCAGAATAGGGTAGCAGCCTCTATTATCATGTTGTTAGGCTGGATTTCTAGGAGAGATGGTAGATTGCCCAAGTATTTTCTAACGAGAGTTTTGTCACTAGAATGTAAATCTTCCCACCAACTTAAAAATATTGGAGGGATGTTGGAGACCATGTTAAATCTGGGGACTTCGTGCCTCATTTTTCTGCAAGGCAAACAAGGTTAGGCCCTTACCCCCACCAGACTCGACTATTTAACATCAACAATTAGCATAAAGCATTTAGTTCTCCAAATAAATGCACAGAACGTGATGATGTCTGTTTAAGTTTAGGGAAACCCAGTGGACTTTTTGATAAGGCAGTCTTAAAAGCTATCGTGCGGACCACACTTTAGCCTGGCTAGGTTTGACCATGATGCATGAAACAACATAACGGAGTAAGGTTTCTATGGGGTTTTAGACTGGTACCCTCGAGCGGATAACTCAAGGGGGAAAGGCACGGAACCGTCGACTGCACCGCTGATCGACTAGTTTTACCGCAAATAAGCCTTTCCGAATTTAGGGGGTAATAATATAGGAAGAGCGCAACCACTCATCAAGCGTTGCTATAGTATTTTGTTTGGCACGAGTGGAGTATGAATGTTGAGCATGATTATGCAATAATAAATAAGCATTAAAAATATGTCGTCATGTATTTGCACGTTATAAAAGCATTAAATACATTAGTTTGTAATTTAAAAGCGGTTACAAAGGAAGGAAACAGAAAAAACATGTCAGTTACTTTTGAAGAAGAATAAATGCTTAAAGAAATAGACAAGTAATTGCACATAAGGGAAATGGGAAGAGGTACAAATTCACAAAGCAATTTGAAAATGGTAAAAGCCAGAAAGTCCCCAGCAGAGTCGCCATGCTGTCGCGCCCCTCTCTTTCCTCGCGGAGATCAGGTTTATGACATTCGGTTGAGACAACTCTTTTCTTTTGGAAAAAGGGTTTGTGTTATGAGAGTCGCCACCTAACGATTTTTATAGGTGCGTTATGACACCAAGGGGTTCATTTACAACTACATTGTTAACCAGAGATAGGGTAAGGGCTTGAAATTATCCTAAAGGAAAGGTGTTACGCACCTCTCAGGATCCACAAGTGTGGTTCCCGGCCAAACAGCTTTTGTGAATTTGTACGGCTTAGCAAACAAACAAATAATGGCTCAAATAAGAGGGGATTTAAGTCTTAAGCATGCAGATGTTTGAAAATAGTAGAGAAGGTTAGATTTTGAAAGGATTACGATCTAAGCATATAAAGGGTATCCTAGGTTTATAATTATATGGATCACATCAATGCAATACCCGGTAATCACTCCTCGAAGAGGGGCTACATGTGGTATTAGCGCACCGGTCATCATATCCATACTCTAACCTTTCCCACCCCGTGAAAGTAACTAAATTAAGTGTTGGTCTCGACCTCTATTGCACCCTGTTACCCGTCCCTTCCTATCAGTCCCAGAGGAAATTAGGACTCCTATCCTAAAGGGAGGTGCTAGGCAGACCCTCAGGTTTGAAGGAAAAATATTAACGCGACAAACAAGAAACATATAGGACTGCAATTAGGGGGAAACACAGAAAAGCAAAGAAAAGGCACAAGTATACCTCCACATGTAATGCAAATAAGCAGCATGACTCAAACACAGTCAAAGTCTTTGATTCAGATCTTAAAACATGGTATCTAAAGGATAATAACAAAGAGGCAAATTTCCAATTTTTAGCAATTAAATCACCTAAGGCTTGCCTAGGCGGGGGACAGTGTATACTAATTATCTGAATTGTTAAAGGACTGTTGCAAATTGTGACCTATACATGCTGTCCTAGGTTGTTCAGAACACAGAATTGTTGCCAGTTGTTTTTAGAGAAAACTGAGTGAAGTTGTTTTATTCCTTTTCATGCACCAGTAGTTAGACTAGATGTTGTTAAGCGAGTATGAATGAAATCCTAAAATATGGTATCTAATGCACAGGTAGGGATGCAGAATGATGCATATGCAGAATTCTAAGTAGGATTTCTAAATGCTCACAGCATTATGCACGATTTCGGAATATGCGAGAGTACAGTTTGTTAGTGTTATCNCCTTTTACATGCACCAGTAGTTAGACTAGGTGTTGTTAAGCGAGTATGAATGAAATCCTAAAACATGGTATCTAATGCACAGGTAGGGATGCAGAATGATGCATATGCAGAATTCTAAGTAGGATTTCTAAATGCTCACAGCATTATGCACGATTTCGGAATATGCGAGAGTACAGTTTGTTAGTGTTATCCTAGGGACAGGATTTCTAAGTGCGCATAGCAATATGAAACATGATTGCAGAAGATACCAATTATTAACATTATTTACCCTATCACAGAATTTTTCTAAGTGATGAATGACAGTACTGAAACAAGATGCTGAAACAGTGTTCATAAAGCCTAAATAGCATGATTTCTAATGCATGATATGCTTTGCACATGTTGATCCTAAACATGATTTCTATTGCGCAAATAAGGAATGTAAACCTAATAGCATGGTTTCTACCCTTTAATATTTATAACATGCATATTTACCCCTCCCTTTTCACTATCCATCCCCAAAGAGTTGTTTACAACAATTATTACAGGCCATTTGCATGAATTACTTAACTGAATAATGAAAAGAAGAAGTTACACTATAGGGACCTACTGATAGGCCCATGATCTCTAGAATGCCTCATTGCCATTCTATTCACAACCTTTCACATGATCCAGGTGTGTCAGAGTTCCCTAAGGATCTCAAGGGATCCCGGGAAGTGCTCACACACAGAGTCATAACCAAATTAGAGTAAGTGCAGTGTGGAAAGGCTAGATCTTGTGTGTCAAAGTTCAGAGGGAGCTCAAGGGTCCCAAGGAAATGCTCACACGAGAGGGGCATAACCTAATGTCTAAGAGTATAGTGAGAGTGCTTGACATAGTTTTGAAAGAGTTGAGTTGAAAAACAGTTTGCAAATGAATAGTTTGAAATAAGTTTTAGAGAACATAAGATTTTGCTTTTAGTGAAAACAGTTTGAAAGAAAGGGATTAGGACAATCAACAACTCAGAACCACATCAGCATGCATAGTACAAGGAAGCAGTCACAAATAGGGAATAAGGGATTGGGGACAAGTGGGCTGCTCATGAAGCAGATTTGCATACAAGTTAATACTAAGGTATCACAAAACTTTAACAACCACAGAACAGTTTTCATAAAGATGTTCAGGCCAGAAACTTAACGGAATCAGATTGAGGGATGCCAAAGAGGAAGTACATAACAAACAGAGTTACACACAGGTCCAGGGGAAAGGGTTACATCATATGTTCAGAATTACATGTAATTAAGTGACACAAATACATGCTTATAGTGTGCTGGGGATCAGGGGTAAGGCAGAGTCCTAGTGAAACATATAAGAAGGTAGTAAAACATGCTGAAACTAAAGGGAAAAGGATAATCACATTGGTAAAACAACAAATTGGCATGCTAATTACAAGGTAGACAGCAGAACCACAAGTAGAAGCATAATAGAAACAAAGGGAATTGCAATATTAAAATAGGCATGTTGTTTTGATGCATTAAGTTAAACTGAAAAACATACTAGTTAAATGAGAGAATAAGTGCAGAGTGAGGAGCAGTAGAGTAAAGAACAGTAGAGTGCAGAGTAGTAGAGTGTATAGTTGCTCAGTCTTGGCTTGCAGCCGACTAAGAAAAGCAAGTAAACAGCAAGAATAACAAGAGAGAATGTATATGTGTGTGAGAGAGTTCAGAACAGTGTATTATTCGTGTCTTGATAATGAAAGAGCGAAGTATATATAGTTTGAAAATAGGCAGAAAAATATGGTAACAAGTAATAGTTTATCATAATTATAGCAATAAACTCTAATTAGAATCCAATTAATATAAGTACTCCCTTTAATTAAGGAGTCAATGTTCAACGGTAACAAACAGTGATAAACAAGGAAAGAAATCAACAGAGAAGCTGATTTTAACATATAAGTAGTAGTAAAAGTATAGAGCCTGTGATTAAGACTAAATACAGAATATCCTAATTAAGGAAAGTGTATAAGAACTAATTGACAGCAGGTTTATTCATAGAAACAAGGAAAGAGATGATTCTGGAAATCAACAAGAAAATCTCGAGTGAGATTCAAAATACAGGGAATCAGTATCAATCAAGGAAATATCACACATGTAAGGAAATATTCGAAATCAGTAGGAATATTGTGTAAAATCAATAAAGTAACAATCACAGTTATTCAAAAATACAAAATGGTACAAATATTGCTGAATTAAATGGAATAACACATATTAAGCAAAAATCAGAAACCCTAATCACACAATTATGGATTCACATCAGAACACAACAAATAATTAAAGAACCTAGCAGACAATCATGATTTAGGAAAAAGTGACGAGGTATCAGAAATCCTAACAGCAAGAATAGGGCAAAAATCACAAAATCACACAATACTCTTGAAGGCAGAACGGTTATACTAGAACAGGTAAAACAATATTGCAAATAAACTCGGATTCACATATTGAACCAAGAAATTTGGGGCTTTTTATCAAAAATGACTCAAACGAAATGGAAAGGCTCAAATGATGTTTAAACATGGTAGAATCATAAAATAATGCTAAGAAATTTGAAAGAAGACTGTTTTGAAAGGGATTTTGAAAACCCTAGTTCGAAAACTGAAAAACCGTTTAGGAACCTGAAGAATCTTTAAAGAAAACATGGAAAGAACTCATATTAGGTATAGATCTGTTACAGATCTAACAGAATCGGAAGGTTTAAAGAACTAGGTTTTCGAAGAGAACCCAGAAAAGATATGAAAGCCTTAAAATGTTACTGGTTTTAACCCAAAGGTCATACATCTTACTCAAACGGCCGGAGGTGGACGAAAAATGGCATGAAGGACCAGAGATAAGAGTTGAACCGCTTCTGGTTCACTTGAGAGCCTCGTACGATGACACAAGGCGAAGGATGGAACCATAAGTCTGGTGAGAGGTGAAACCTCCATGGTTTCCGGCGATGAGGTGGCAGGAGAAGGGAGTGACATGGCTCAGTAGAGGGATAGTTTAGAGAGAGAGGTGAGAGGATTCAAAGAGACGGATTAGTGAGAAATGAGAGGGGGAAATGAGAGATGGGGAGGGGGTAGTCGTGTAGGTCTTAATTTGGTAAGAATTAATCTGGTCCGTTGATAAAAAATGATCAACGGTCCAGATTAAAGGGGAATTGGGTCGGGTGGCATTAAGGTTCGGGCCTGGTATTTTGTAAAGACTGGGGTTAGGTTATTGGGCTAATTAAATGGGTAGGGGTCCGGATTTAATTAGGCTAGAATTAAAATAAAAGTGGCTAATTGTTAACTACCTGTTTTAAATAGATAAATAATTAGTAAAAATAGCTAATAATTACATAAATGAAATTAATGCTAAATAAGTGAAATTAAAGTAATTAACTAATATTAAAAATATAAAATTACTGAATTAAAATGGTATAAAATGTACATTTAGGCTATAACTGCAAAATTGTTATAGCTAAATAATGCCAAATTGGCTAATTTGTGAAATAATTAAATCCTAATAGGATTAAAATGATATATTAAGCCAGGAAATGTTTTTAAATTAGTTGTAATATAATTTATGAATAATTATGGAATTTAAAATATTAATAAATTGGGAAAGAATTTAATAAAATATGAAAAATTATGGAAAACTACCAGTTGTTATAAAAAGTGATTTTGAAGGAACATATGCAAATTTTAAAATAATTTGAGGAAAAATTGGGTATCAACACTAGGCGTTGATATGTGGCACCGACATTCTTTAACTCAAAAGGTGTCACGTTATAATAGTAGGTGATGTATTTAGTTATGAAGGAATTTTTCTCTTGGTCGCCAGGGTCTATCCGTATTTGGTTGTACCCGGAATAGACATCGAGAAAAGTCAGCGTCTCGTGCCCAGCCGTTACATCGATCATTCAGTTGATGTTAGGCAAAGGAAATGAATCCTTAAGGCATGCCTTGGTCAAGTCTTTATAATCTACACACATCCCGAATGGAACCCATTTTTAAGAGTTTAGGTACCTCGTCTTTGATGAATGTGTGCTTGATTTTGGACTGCGGCTTCCTCTTTTGTTTGACTAGGTGAAATTCGGGGCCAAGCTCAATTTGTGAGTTGTCACCTTCGGCGAGATTCCTGTCATATCTAAGTGGGACCAAGCAAAATAATTGGCATTAGCTTTAAGGAAATCAATGAATTTTTTCCTGAGCTCGAGGGTTAATCCCGTGCCTAGGTATACCTTTATGTCCGGTAGTTACTCGATTAATATTACATGTTTCAGTTCCTCGATCGTCGACTTGGAGGCATCGGTATCATCGGGTGCTATGAAGTATCTCAGGACTCCGAAGTAATCTTCTCATTCGTTGAGTGTTCCTCATATTTTTCCGGTTCGGTCAGAGTCGAGATCGGTGATTGCTATTTGGTGCCTTTTCCCTCGGCCAGTCTCTCACTTTTTGATGCCGTGATTGCGGGCACCGGGCTTACTTCATCAATAGTGAACATCTCCTTCACGGTCGTTTGTTCCCCGTAGACCGTTTTGATTCCACTTGGGATAGGGAATTTCAACACTTGATGCAGGGTCAACATCACCGCCCTCATACTGTGAACCCATGGTCTCCCCAATAAGGCGTTGCATCTCATATCCTCCCCGATTACATAGAACTTTGTCTCCTGGGTGGTTCTGGCTGTGTTGACCGGTAGGGTGATTTCTCCCTTTGTTGTTTCGCACACCATATTGAACCCGTTCAATACTCAAACTACTAGTACGATCTGATCCAATAGCCCCAGTTGTTCCATGACTCTCCATTGGGTGATGTTAGCTGAGCTACCTAGATCAATTAACACATGTTTAACTCAAGATTTATTAATTAATATAGATATTACATGTGCATCGTTGTGAGGTTGAATGACGCCCTCGGCGTCCTCGTCGCTGAACAAGATGGATCCCTTTGGAATATGGTCTCGAGTTCATTTTTCTCTTTTGATAGAAACCTTGGTGCGTTTCATCATTGGCGCTTGTGATACATGTACCCCTCAAATGATCATGTTAATCACATGCTGAGTTTCTTCCTGCTCGATTTGTTCGTTGGCATCCTTATTTTTGAAATAGTTTTTGGTCCGCTCAGTTTGGAATTTTCGAATATTCCCGTTATTGAATAGACGAGCCACTTCTTCCCTTAGCGGTCTACAATCTTCGATTTTGTGACTGTGAGTACTGTGATATTTACATATCAAATTGTGATCTCTCTATGCGGGATCGGGCTGGAGTGGCCTTGGCCATTTGGTCTCCTTGATGCGACTGATGGCTGATACTATACTCACTGCATCCATATTGAAGTTATACTCCGATATCCTCGAGGAATCCATGCCCCAGGCGATCTGTCGAAACCATTTCTATTTGCCAAACCTCAATTGTTCGGACCCTGGTTGCTTCTCCTATCATTCTTAGTCGGGTGGCGATTGGGTCCGATTACCCTTCTATCCGAACTGTATGGCTGGTATCGATCTCGGAGTGGTCTCAACTCTTGATCCACAATTTTTTTAGGCCTATCGTTCATTTTACTGGGGTAAATGGACTCGAGGGAGCCCCTAGCTGATCTTTCTCGACTTTGATCTTTGATTAGTACCTTTTGTGGACATCGGCTCAGGTACCCGCGGGGTATTCTATCAAGTTTTGCTTTAATTGTTGAGAAGCAACTCAACTCTGGGGGGTTGTCCTTGGCTAAATGCCTGAACGGCCCAATCGTCTGCAACTGGAGGCTAGTCCATCCGTTCCATCTGGAACCTCGATAAAAACTCCCTAAGCATCTTATTATCTCTTTGCTTGACTTTGAACAAGTCCGATTTCCTCGTGTCGACTTTGATAGCACTAGCATGGCCTTTAACGAAGGCATCTGCAAGCATAGCAAACGAGTCAATAGAATTTGGAGGTGGGTTATGGTACCATATTATTTCTCCCTTGGACAAGGATTCCCTAATTTTTTTCAGCAATACCGACTCCATCTCGTCATCCTCGAGGTCGTTGCCTTTTATTGCACACCTGTAAGAGGTCACATGCTCGTTTGGATAAGTGGTTTTGTTGTATTAGGGAATATCGGGCATTCAGAACCTTTTGGAAATTGGCTTTGGTGTCGCACTCGGGGGAAAAGGTTTCTGAATGAACTTGTTGGAATCTGGTCCCTTCAATATCGGAGGCGCTCCCAGGATCTGATCGACCCTAGAATTGTAAGTCTCCACCTTCTTATCATTTTCCTCTATCTTTTTTTCGTTGGATTCCACCCGTTCCGTCATTGCTTTGAGCATTTCATTACCTCAAAAATTTTCCCACTCCGAACCCATCTTGTTCTGTGGCAATCCGTTCTTCTCTCCGAGTATCTTCTCCAACCCGCTCGGGTTCGGCCGTGTTCTGTGCGTGATTTTGACTCTGCAGTTAGGCTATTGCCACCTGCTGGGCTTGTAACATTTAAAAAATTAAACATAAGCTAGCTCCATCACCTCCCCCTTGGCAGAGAAACGATTACATTTTAAATGCCCAAATAGGCATATTTTTTTAAAAAAATTAGAGCCGTTGGGACCGTTTAGGCCCGCTAGGACCGGTCCGGTCCTGATATCAAACGGTCCGATCTCGCGGGCCTCAAGCAAAGGACCGGCTTGCCAGGCCCACCTCCCCCGTCCCAACTTAAAATGTTAGGACCGTTTAGGCCCACAACCCATATGGGCCACGGTCTTGGGCCGGTCCCGGTCGTGGACCGGTCCACTTGCCAGCCTTAGTCGGGATACCCCGTGAATGTTGTTTTCGGGATCGGTCGGTAGGTTGATACTGATAGCAACTTGTGAATTGGCGTCGACTGGCTCAAAAATTGGAACGCTATTAGTGTCAACAGGGGGCACGCTGTTGCTTGGTACCACATTATCATTTTCACCGTGGTGGCCTAACTCAGCATCAACATTCAAGTGAGCAGACTGCGAATTTGACATTTTAAATAGACCTGAAATCAAACTTCAAATAGCAAGTGTAAAATAGGGTGTATTTTTAGAGATTCCTAATAAATCACCACTATTATCCTTAGCCCCACGGAGGACGCCAAACTGTTTACCCTTAAAATGTGTAACAATTAAATTTGTACGCGATTTAAAGGATAAGTGATTTAATTTAATACGAATGATCTGAGAACAACATGCGATCTAATCAAATGCAATGAAAAAATTAAGCCTGGCGTTAGTTTTGAATGCTGGAACTGGCTTCGATTGAATCCTCGAGATGATCTTGGTTATAACTAAGAAATGAACAGTTGAAGAACATATTGAACAATAGCTAGAGGACAAAAGTAAACTTTATTATTTTGAAATGCGTGCCAACAGTAGTGAAAAATAAAAAAGGTTCTCCCTTTTATATAGCAGGGGAGTTTCAACCCCAGTACAAGTCTAAATTAGGTAAAAATCTTTTTATCTAGTAAAATACATTCCGCAATTGATATCGGGCATTAGGGGTGTTCATAAAAACCCGAAAAATCGAACCAAACCGAAAACCAAACCAAACCAAACCGACCCAAAAAACCGATACTTTTTAGGTTTGGTTTGATTTTGGTTTTGAATTTTAAAAACTGATCATATTTGGTTTGATTTTGGTTTTAATAAAAACATAACTGAAAAAATCCAAACCAAACCGACTATAGAAGTAGCCATTTAAATTTATTATTACACCTATATATATGTACATTTTTATATAAAATTTCTAAAATGTTATGGTACATATTAGTCGTTTGTATTTTAAGTCTAGTTCTTTGCTATTACAATAATCTAATTATTTGCCTTTACATTCTAGTTTGATTGATAGTTTACTTTTACTAAGTACAAGAATTATTTCATGTTAAAAATAATTAATTTTTAATTGAGTACTTAAATTATTCATCACTATTTTATTCAATTATCATTAATATATCATGGTATATGATAGATTTCTCAAAGATCAATTGGTTTGATAGTGTTACATTGAAAATGTAGTTGCCGGAATATGTGTTTGGTAGTGTATGTCTCATATTTAGGAAAAAAATTGATAAATAACCGAAAAAATCGAAAAATCGATAAAAACCGAATAAAACTGAATCGCTAAAAAACCTACTTAATTGGTTTGGTTTGGTTCCAACATTTTAAAAACTGACTTACTTGATTTGGTTTTTTTAAGGGAAAAACCGATCCAAACCGAACCATGAACACCCCTATCGGGCATGATTCGTGCCGTAATATCCGTTTGATGGCAGATATTCTGGCTTCTCGTAACCATTTTCCCTTTAACTTCGACTATTTCTTTTGTTTGAGCTCGGTTCTCCCATCTTTTGTCATGCCCGATTCTTGGCGTGTCGTTCGCCCTTCCTGACTTTGATTTGTAGGCTCCCTCGGCTTTGCCTGAGCCATCATTAAACTGTGTGATCTCCCGTTTCTTCATCAGTAAATCAGGGTAACTTCATCCTTGATTTTATCCGTGCACAAGTAGGTTCATAGGATGTTTTATAACTTGCATGTACAATTGGTTCGAGTTCCGAGAGGTTCGGAAATGATTTAGAACACTTGGTTGATAACTAGGCTTTAATTAACATGCTTCCTACCTATACCAAAATACAACATCAATGGACGGACATAAGTTAAGAAAACACAAACAAATCCATAACACATTAATGATTTTATAAACACATAACTACGAAAAGAAGATTTTGAAATGAAATATTGCTAAAAAATAATGTAGAAATGAACTTAGAAAAAAACCTTGTGTGAAGGGAATCTTTGGGCGTGAAAATGTCGTTGACATTTTCGCCGTTCCGGGAAAAACAAAGCTATGGAGTTTCCAAATACGGATGAAAGAGAAAGGGAAAGTTTGGGCATGAAAATACGCGTCTTTGAGGCAAATTAATGAGGGTAGGAGATTGGGTGGGTTGGTTAATTAGATTGGGCCATATAGGCAAATATTGTAAGAAGTTTGGGGAGAAATTGAAAACTAGCAAGATTTACAAGTGGTCATTCAAAAATAGCCATAGTTTCACAAGTAATCGAAATTTAGTCACTTTTCATGTAAAGATAAATCTGAACTAAAATACTGTTCAAAATACGAAAAATACTCCAGCATAATATACTAGAATTCCAGTATAATATACTAGAACTCCATTATATTATACTATAGTTCCAGTATAATATACTGGGCTTCCAGCATAATATACTGGAGTTCCAGTATAATATACCGGCCCAGCATAATATGATGAAAGTTCATATACAGGTGCTCCAATCTCCAGTATATTATGTTGGAACTTTCCACGTGTTGGAGTTCCAGCATAATATGCTGGAAGTTCATACACAGGTGCACCAATCTCCAGTATATTATGCTGGAACTTTACGTGTTGCAGCAAAATCGTGGCTATTTTTTAATAACTTTATAAATACTGGCTATTTTTGAATGATCAATCCGAAAACTGGCTAGCCGGTGCTATTTTTACGAAGTTTGGGTTTAGGAAGAAATGATTAATTACTTTAGGCTTGATAGGCAGATTGTGTAGTTTAAGACTCATCTTATTGGCGACTTGGGCTTAAGCCCAAATCCCTGATAATGGGCTGTATGAAAAAGCAAAAGAAAAAGAAAAAGCCCAAATTGAGATCAGCTTCTTGTTTAAATTCCTGTCAAACCCTAAGCTGCTAACTTGCTACTCGGCCATATCTTTCTCCAGCACGTTGGCGTTCTCTGACGGAATCAAATGGTTAGATATTCTTTCTCTTTCTAATTAGACCAAACCCGATACATGTTTGCACAATTTTAGTCAATCGGATGATCATATTGTGTTTACTTATTACATGTATCTTGTTATTTTCTTCTCATGATAGTAGGTTAAGAAGTAAGAATCAATTTTTCTGTTATTTACAAAAAGAACCAATGTTTTTGTGGTGAGCAGGGGATAGATCTGAAAGCGGGAGGTAAGAGCAAGAAGACGAAGCGCACAGCACCTAAGTCTGACGATGTTTACTTGAAACTCCTTGTCAAGGTTTGATCCCTCTAACTTTCTCTATTGTTTTTTCCCCTCAAATCTTGTCAAATATTTAACTAGTGGATTTTGTTGTATGTTAATAGCTTTACCGATTTTTGGTTCGGAGGACCGGAAGCAAGTTCAATGCTGTGATTCTTAAGAGGCTATTTATGAGCAAGACCAACAAACCACCCCTTTCCCTTTCGAGGTTGATATCTTATGCCAAAGGAAAGGTGCATTTCTTCTCCTTTTTGGGTGTATGTGTTGGCGTTCAAATTCATTTTATGGACTGAAGTTGTTATTTTTTGATGTTATGTTTTAGGAGGATAAGATTGCCGTCATTGTCGGTACCATTACGGATGATGTTAGGGCTTACGATGTTCCGACACTGAAGGTGTGTGCTTTAAGGTTCACAAAAACTGCAAGGGCAAGGATTGAGAAGGCTGGTGGAGAGTGTTTGACATTTGATCAGCTTGCTCTTAGGGCCCCACTTGGTCAGAACACGGTATTGAATCTTAAACTAATTGCTCTTTTATCTTCTTATTGTAATTTTCTATCAAGTTTCAGTTAATGGTCAATATAGCTACGTTGTTTATTGCACATAGTTCTTCTTTGGAATCTTGTTATGATTCCTAAGATTTTATCTGTGCATAGAGAAAACTGAACAGAATCCTATCTGCTTGAGCCTTTTCCTAGTTGAATCCATGGAGTTGCGCTCCAATGTTATAGGATGACATCTTTCTTACTTTTCAATTTATTTTATGTCTTTTGGGATACAAACTTTGGGGAAGGCTTTCCCCATGAAATTTTCAGGGCAAGGAGAAAGGTTATCCAATGCAAACAGTTGCTTTATTTTAAGGAATAAGGTTGATGCAACTGTTTGATTTCATTAATTTAATTTCGATCGTGAGCCGTGCTATATTGCATCAATCTGGGTTGTGTATGACTTGTAAAAAAAAGCGAGTTCTGAATTTTATTTGGTTTGTTTCCCCTGTTTCTTTAGATTTGACTTTGACACTTTTCACATTGTAAAATATTGGGTCTATTAAGAGTTTCCGACGAGCTTATCTTGATTTTATTAGGCCTGAGAATGTCTCAAATTAGTTTTATATAGTAATAGTTATTCAAAAAGATATTCATTTTGAAGATGGGCAATGTTCATCTTGATTCTATAGGATTGCCTATTTCATGTGACTTGATATAGAAGCATTTGCATGAATTACATAGGCATCAAGAAGAACACTTCTTTTGTTCAGATATAGTAAATTACTTAAGTTAAAATTGCCAAAAAATGGGGTTAACAAAGTTGAAACTTTAAAAAGCTCTATGTGCATGTTGCAACTTACCATTGTATTTCCCAAGCATCAGGATTTCCAATTTACATTACATATTGGAGTAGGTGCTGATTTTGAAAATTCATGCAACAGAGAAAGACGTGATGTGCTCCCAACACAATTTTCTTTTGTATTCATTTGATTTTTGAATTGGTCAAGTGTCGCTTTGATTCTAAGTAATTAGCTATGTCACTTAATACTAAAACTGTTAATTGCATTTAAAAGTTATGTACCAGCAGAATTGTTTTTAATGCTTTTCAGATGCAACAAAGATGTAAATTAAATTTGACCTGATAAGGCCGTGCAAGCATCAAATTTTTGAACTTAATATGGTTGGTTGTTGATTGTGAAAATTCATGCAACTCATAAAATGCATGGTATACTTTCTTGCATGCATGTTATATGCTTAAATTGTGTTGATTTTATGCTTGGCGGCTACGAATGCATTATATTATCCATGGTTTCCACGTTGGAAGTGGAAGTATAAGAAAACACGAAGCCAACTACTTCGGCTTGTTTCGTGTCTCCTGTCAATGACATACATGGCAGATGGACATAAAATCTTGTGTTTCCTCATGATTACTGAAATGACTTGAATGTCAATTACTCAATATACGAAGTCTTGTGTTAATATTAGTATGTGAATGTGCAGCTTCTCCTCAGAGGTCCTAAGAATGCTCGTGAAGCAGTGAAGCACTTTGGTCCAGCACCTGGTGTTCCACACAGCCACACCAAACCATATGTGCGTTCAAAGGGAAGAAAGTTTGAAAGGGCACGTGGAAGAAGAAAGAGCAGGGGTTACAAAGTTTAAGTTGATTTTCATTTGTACTCTCAGGTTGCAGCAATAGAGATTTTGAAGACTAGTATCCAGTTTTGGAATTTCCTTATGTTTACTTATTTTTTTAGGATATGTTAATCCTATGAACATCCAATTTTGCTTCAAGGTGGATTTAGGGTGTGATTTGAGAATCGAACTTAACTGCTTTTAGTTAATGCATAGTCTGATTTGAGTTGTGGCTGAACCCCACGTCGAATCTGCTATGAATCATATACATAACCACAAATTACAGTATTTGGTAGTAGGGGTGTACAAAGAAAACTGATAATCCGAGTCAAACCGGAAAAAAAATCCGATGTAGTTTTGTATTGGAAAATAAAATCTGACCATAACTGGTTTGATTTTAACTAAAAAAATCAAACCAAACCAACTAGTTATATGTCATCGGTTGTGACGTTTACGAAGGGTCAACCCCTTAGATTTTTTAGTTCTTGGCTTCTATTCACACTTAAACATCATAGTTATGAAATATTATAATATACTCTATTTCACACTTAAACGTCATAGTTATAAAATATTATAATTATATTAGTCGATGTCTATAACTTTTAAAGAAGTTACCCTCACTACTCTTCTCTTTTAACATCATACTACTTCTTACCATTATGATTGTAACTCTCACACCTTCATAACCCCCTCATGATCTTCTCCATAATCTCAACAGTTAATACCATGTTCATGACATCCATTTATATTACCTAAATATCATCATATATATTGAAGGTTTGAACATTATATTGTACACACTTGAATACATAGAAGAAATAAGAATCTATCATCTCTTTCTCTCTACATTCTTGTCTATTTTCTTGTTCTATTGTTACTTTGAGTTTAGTTTTTAATACGTTATCAACACGAGGCTTTAACCAACTCAGAAGGTAACCCATTTCATGATGGAAGTATAAAGAGCCAACAATCTTTAATCAATTTGGTTGAGCTAATGGAAACCTTCGCATTTCTGTTTGCCATATCAATATTCGTTTTGCTTTTTATTGTATAGGGAGTATCGTTTTCAGATTATACATGAATT
This sequence comes from Nicotiana knightiana, assembly GCA_005239525.1. Lineage (NCBI taxonomy): Eukaryota > Viridiplantae > Streptophyta > Magnoliopsida > Solanales > Solanaceae > Nicotiana > Nicotiana knightiana. The sequence goes on along the minus strand of ML406723.1, from coordinate 100,592 downwards.
CCGTATTTAACTCATGTTAAAATTTAGATTTGGTGCCATTTTTGTGTTACATGACAATATTGTTTCATCTGTGCAGGAAATAAGATGGTTTCGTTCGAATTGGAAAATGGTGTCATCTCTCTAACTACACTTCTCTTATTCATTGTTGAAAACATGACACCTGCTTTTGTTTATTTACATTGCGTGCAGGGTTCAACAAAGCAGTATGAAGGCATTTTACATTGTGTTAGTAATATTGTAAAAGAAGAAGGAGCCTCCACTCTTTTTAAGGGAATAAGGCCAAGCCAAGAGTACTTTGAATAGGTATTGGAGGATCAATATTTTTTGAGTTCTTGAAAGCGCAAAGCAACTAGTTGCTGCTAAAGACCGTATTGATTAAAATTCGAAACCTTTGAAATTGTTCTATCTATTTGTGGAAGTGATTATGGCTTGACTCTTGAGGGTGAGATCTAACATGCGTTGGCTTATTATACCATTAGTTAAGTGTAAGACGATGGACATAGGTTCCAACACACCATGAGGGTAAGACATCGAGTTAAAGTCATGATGCACTATGATGATAAGACGTTGGGTTTGAGTCCCAACATATTTATGGCATAACATGCCTTTATATGGATAAGGCATTGGGTTTGAGTCCCGATGCACCGTATTGATGATATAATGATGACTAATGAGAATAGTGCATTTTTCATGAAAAAAACGTGAAGCTTGTCCCACTTGATTTGCCCCATTCTTAAAATGATTGTGAAAGCGATGCATAATAAATCTAAATAAAGACAAGTGGTTGATCAACGTACATGAGCATGTCAAAGACTAAAATAATAATAGTCATCATTATGGTAATTGTCAAAAGGAGAACAATAAGGGTTCTCAAAATAGTCCTTTAAAATGTGAAGACAATATTTACCATAAAATTGGTATGGAAAAATAATAAAGCACGTGGCGATGATTATGCTCCATTCATTGAAGAGAATGTGACTTGTGATAAGCATTGATAATGCAGACCCATTCATGAAGGTGAATGTGGAAATATTTCATAAAAGTAATAAAGACGTGCAATGCATGATCAGATGAATACCACATGACTCACCTCTAAGGGAGGTTTTTGCATGAAATAGGAGAAAGAAAGATAATGAACATTATTGTGTGGTTACACGAATATGTCATTGGTCGCGTACATTGGTACGCCAAAAATATTTTGCCAAGTCTTTTAAAAGTATTAAAGGCAAAATTAAAGCAAGAAATGATTTTGCTTATGATGACTTTGACCATGACAATTATTATGATATGGTTTTCTCCGTAAAGGAGACATTCACCATATGGATGGTGAGGTAAAATATCTTGTAGTACAAAATCAATTAAAAGCTAGAACTAATTTGTTACTACTCGGATGAATGAAAATGTTCATGATATTGATATCGTAGTAAGCCTCAAAAGAAAATTTTTGAGTTTCAAATATATTAGTCAAAGTGGTGGTATATTGAGACTATAAATGAAAAGAAGATTGAATATCTTCATATTACTATAATCATACCGGGTAAAATAAATATTACCCGATTTTTTTTCTATTTGTACTACACAAGTATAAGCTTGAAGAAGGAATCACATGCCACAATTTAATTAGATGTTTACTGAAACAAATATTAGTTGGCATGACCGGTTGGCCATCCCGCTTCAATTATGATGCGAAAAATTGATTGAGAATTCGCAATAGTATGTGTTGAAGAAATAGAAGATTCTTCAAGAATTCTATTGTGCTGCTTATTCTCATGATATACCAGCTAAGGATGAGATTGAATCCCTTGATTCATGGAATGAATAAACGGTGATATATGTATGGGCCCAGTCACCTGCCATGTGGACCGTTTACTATTATATGATTTTAATAGATAAATTATTGTATAGTTACATGTGCGTTTGTTGTTAACTTGCAGTTTGGATTTTGCAAGGTTGCTTGCTCAATTATTAGAGCTCAGTTCCAGAATAAAAATTATGATAATTTATCTTGATATTGCTAGTTTAAATCCAAGTTGGTTTAGCGAAAACTGTATGCCACAAATTAAGCTAAGCCATTGGTTATGAGAACAAAACTCCCAATCACAATTGGTTCAGGGTGGAACCAAATAATTTCCATCTAAAAATATGGATGTACTATATGATTTAATTATGCCATCACAATGCACAACGATGGGTTCCCAAAGAAGGCTGGTAAATGTATTGGTGATCCCAATATTAGGGGGGGGGGGGGGGGGGGGGGGGGGGAATAGGCAACTGAAAAAGTGATACGTGGAATAAATTATTATGAATACATTTTGATCCTCGTACAAGAAAATGTGACTCAAGTGATAATTCATTTGTAAAATATTGTCAGGCGCATTTGCTGACCTAGCTAAATGTCATATTTCAGCTGCTAATGCTCCAAATAAAATAACGTCTATGATGGACAAAGTTTATGGCACGTATGAAGCGTAATAGACTAATATGTTCCATAGATAAATCTCCTTGAATAAGGATAGGAGCAAGTGTCCAAGACGGTCATAATAAATAGGCAAGTGCTTTATAAGAGCACCATGACATAACGCTCTATAAGACCTTATGAAAGAGGCTCAGGTACCTGATAATAATGGGATCTCGATAAGTTATGCCTTTATTGTGTGATGATGGAACCAATGTAAAATGTTCATCGATGATATTTTTGATATAATATATCTCTCAGTATTATTAATATTGACGAGGATCACCACAATCTACAAAATCATTTCAAAGGTCCTGACTAGTCGACTACAAGGAGTTATGGATGATTTAACAGATAAGACTCAGTATGCTTTTGTTCCTGGAAGAGTTATTATTGATAATATCATACTAATCCATGAGTTAGTAAAAAGGGTATGTAAGGAAAGGGGTGTCACCTCGATGCATGATGAAACTGGACATGCAGAAGGCATATGATTCACTTGAATGGCCTTTCCTTGAATAAGTATTGTGTGCATTAGCATTTCTAGAGAAGTTTGTAAAATGGATAATGATTTGTGTACAAAGTGTTACTTATACCATCATCTTGAATGGTTCACCAACTCGACCATTTGAGGCCTGGAAAGGACTTAGACAAGGGGATCCCCTATCCCCATTTCTATTTGTACTGGTAATGGAATACCTCACTAGAAGGTTGAAGGCACTGCACTATATCCCGGACTTCAACTTTCATCCCAAATGTGCCAAGATGCAGATCATGCAACTTGAATTTGCAGATGATCTTTTATTGTTTTGCAAGGGAGACACAGTTTCATTTCAGCTATTATACAAGTGCTTTCTAGACTTCTCAAGAGTCTCAGGACTGGAAATTAATAAGCAGAAAAGCTCCATCTTCTTTAGTGGAGTTTCACAAGATTTTCAAAAAGAAATATTGGAGTTACTTGGAATCCAAAGAGGGGAGTTGCCAGTACGATATCTTGGAATACCTTTAAGCTCTAAAAGAGTGTCAATAATTAGTATCAACCTCTAATTGACAAAGTAGTGGGAAGAATTATATCCTGGACAACCAAGTTATTGTCATATGCACGAAGGTTACAACTCATCAAAAGTGTCCTATTATCCATTCAAACTTACTGGGCTCAAATTTTCATGTTACCAAAGAAGATTACTAAATTGATTGAGGCAATTTGCAGAAGTTTCTTATGGACAAGGGATAACAATATTTCAAAGAAAGCTCTCCTAGCTTGGGAGGAAGTCTGCCAGCCCAGATCAACAGATGGTTTCAATGTAATGGACATAGGCATATGGAACAAAGCAGCCATCAACAATCATCTATGGAACTTATGCAAGGAAAAGAACAAGCTATGAATACAATGGGTACACTGTTACTATATAAAAAACAAACATGTATGTGAGGTGCAACCTAGACAAGCATCATGGATCATGAGGAAGATTCTGAAAGCCAAAGAGAACTTTGAGAAAGTAGGTTATACCTACGAAGGCCTAATGCATATGCAAACCTTTTCTATAAAACACATGTACCATAAACTACAAGGAGATTTAACAAAGTGAGCTGGAGGAAATTGGTATGCAACAATGCAAGATGTCTTAGGTGGGTATTCACGCTAATATTGTGGCTAATGGCAAGCTATACACAAAGGATAGATTGCTAAAATGGGGCATTCATAATGATCAAATATGTCCTTTATGTTCACAAGCAAATGAAACCATCCAACATCTATTCTTTGAATGTCAATATGCTGTTAAGTTATGGAAAAGGCTGCTCAACTGGCAAGGTATCTACAGTAACATCTATGGTTGGTGTGAGAAACTATATTGGGCAGAACTGGGCGAGAAACAGAAGTGCAAAAGCAGAACTATTCAAGGTTGTGCTAGCAGGCTGCGTATATTTTGTGTGGCAAGAGAGGAATACAAGACTATTTCAAGCCAAGTCGAGGAACTGTGAGATACTTAGCAAACTAATTGTATAAGAAGTGCATTGTTGAAGCAACGGAAAAATAGAGAAAATACTAAATAGATTGGACTACTATCTAAAGTAATAGTTAGAATAGTAGATAGATAGTAGAAAGAGTGTACATGGGAGGAAGGGAAGTATAGTAAACTTTGTAAGGGTTCTGTCTTGATTGTAAATATTTTTTCCTGGTATATATAAAAGTTTAATTACCAAAAAAAAAAAATATGGACGAGGATCTTGAGCTCAAATCTGTGATGAAATTTGGACAGATAAATGATTGGCCAAATGATAAAATACGCAATGAAAATTGATTTCACCTGAAAAATATAAAGTTGGACGGATATTCCCAACACCTAAAAATAAAATGAAAAATCAAGTCGATAGAAATAAAGACAACTTGTGGCACGCGATTTTTCGTATATATCATGGCATTAGTTATATGGAGATATGTTCTCTTGTGGTGGATGAAATCGTTTTCAGATTTTAATTTAGCAATACATGAAAAATTTAGTATGCATATAATGAAAATCCTTGAAGGATTTACATTGTTGTGAAGCATAGTAAGGTTCCCAAGAAACTTATTAAATAAAGCTTCATCAAATTTTTATGTGGATTAGACCAATCATGGCGTATATGATTTATCTTTGTGTCTAGTGCAATTGGTGCACTAATGTATCTTGGTAGAACGATAAGTATAATAACATTCTAGCAAGATATAATTTTACTCCTATTCGAATATATTGAATACGGTTACTGTATATTGCAAAAGAAAACCTTGATATAGATTTGCTTATTCTAACAGATATTGTCAAGATTTTGTTGGTTATGCAATGCAGGCATTTTCCTGAAGTTCGTTCTTCGAACAATCTATTTCCATGTGAGGGTTGCCATATTATTATTCTACAAGGCAGTTAATTGTTGGTACCTATTCAAGTCATGCTAAGATAAGCAACTGATAAAACAAGTGACTTAACACACAACAGACGTGTGACTTTTCTTTGAAGAGAAGATTTCAATAATATTGGAGATGATGTTGTTTGCATAACTCAGTTAAAAGAAAGATACATTGAAGGAGACAAAATAAAACACATTTTGCCAAAGTTTTGCAGAGACAATCTTCAATAGAATGATGAAATGGATGTTCAAGTGATAATTTGGCGAAATAATTCACTAAGGTATTGCCAATCTCAACATTAGAGAGATTGTTATACAAGCTTTGAATTCGTCGTCTCCTAGAAATAAATTGATGGTTTCATCGGGGGGAGACACATACACGCTGTACTCTTTTTCCCTTGGCTAAGGTTTTATCCTACTGATTTTTCCTGGTAAGGTTTTTAATGAGGTAATAAGTGATGCGTATTATAAGATATGTGTACTTCCTTCACTAATTTTTCCCACATGATTTTTTCTTAACAATATTTGTTTTATGTAATTTTATTATTTTATCTTTGTTATTGAATATTTAGTATAATGCTATGACTTATCTTATATTATTGTGATAATCTCTTGGAATTACATTATATAGTTATATTTTACTAGGACTTAAGAAATATTTGGAGCACAAGCTACATATTTTATGCTATGAAGACTTTACCAAAATAAAATCGAAATTCCGAAAAAACCCAAAAATCCGAGATTGAAAAATCCGACTTTGTTGGTTTGATTTGGTTTAAAAGTTTAAAAACCCAACATTATTGATTTGTTTTGATAATCGAAAAATCTGAACCAACCCGACCTATGTACACCCGACCCATTTGGCCGGATAGAAGTCATTGAAAATGTTTTCCATTAAAGTATTGTTTGATTTGGTTGATAAGTAACTTTTTATTTTTCATACAACATGTTAGGCATTAATAATAATATTAGCAAATCGAATTGCATATTGATGAAAAGGTTGAATTATAATGTTAACATATTGGGTTGAGCAAGTGATATGAAATTAAAAGTTAGAGATAATTGTAAAGAAAATGACTTTCTTCCATAAATGTGAAGCTATTTTCCATTGTTGATGGAAAATAATTTTCCTTGAAAAACATTTTCTTATAGTGGCGGAGCCGAGAGTAAGGGATTCAAAACGTCAAATCTAGTCAGACTTAGATTTGAATAACCTAAAGCAATGTTGGAATCCTGTGTTACTGAACTACTATATTATCGTCATATTAAGAGAATTTAACTATTTATATATAATTAAATTTCTTTTTGTACTATTTGTTATATTTTCTCAAGAATGAGAATCAATAGAACCCCTTTGCTAACACGTACCTTGGCCTTTATTTCTGGTAACTAAACACTAAAAGGTGACGTTACATAAGTAATTACTAGCTTTCCTACACTATTTATGTTGATGAAGCTATTATTTTGTAGCCGCTTCCATTTGCTACAGAATGAAATGATGTTTAGTTTTCATTTTTCAAAACTAAAATTTGTCGTGGAGTTGCATGATGAGCATAAGATTTTAGTTGATTAATAGAAATATAAGGTACATCTGGAATAAGCAAAATCCATCTATGACAGATAAATCCCATAAAATAAGTGTTACACGGGCGCAGGAGCACAATCAAGGGATTCTTCTTTCTTCAGACGAAGTAGGGCGCCTATCGGCGGCATCAGAAGCTGGGCTAAACGCAGAGCCACAACTTACAAGTGGTCCTTTGTGCATCGCACAATTCTTCCAAGATATATAACTCCTGCAAAGTACATATATATTTGCTTATAGGACAAGAACGCCTTAGGATTTGCTGTAATGATTAGCTCCATTATTCACAAACCGGTATTTTGAAAAGCATAATACGAGTCGTTCTACCTATCACGAGACGTGATAGAATTTAAAAGTCCACCAAATTATATAGAGAAACAGGTTCTCTATTAATTATCACAGAACACACGCACACAACGTAAGTAAATGACACGGAGAAGTTTTACATGAAAAACTCCCAGCTCACGGGATTAAAAACCACGATCTACTCTTGTAGGATTTCAACTTCACTACCGAGCAAACTTTAGATTACAACATATTGTAACCTAGGAATTAACCTCTTAATCCCTCACTAACTTGTAAAAACTCTATTACCAGCCACTTTGTAATAACTCTATTACAAAGATTTACAACTCGACTAACTCTAGCCAAGACACAAACACAATGATTTATGATTTACAAAATATTTCCTACACAATGCTTCTAACTAAGATAAGTAGGAATTACAAGTAGAGAACTTTAACAAAGGTACAATACAACTAAGGACATGTAATAACTCAATACAATGAACTTGGTCCGTTGCTATCTTGTTCTTTGTTCTTGGTGCTCTTGAGAATCGCTTGCCAGATTGATTGGTCACTTGAAAGAGTGCTTGATAGATTCTTCAATGTATGTTTTGCCTTTGGTTTAATGTTAATATAACATTGGTGACATCACTTGAATGATGCAAGCATGTTTGGTATAGAAGCGTTCCTAATGAAGTTGACTGATGTACTGTTTTGCACTGTTGCGTGAGCAGACAACAACTTTACACTTGTTGGAGAGTTGACTGATACGGTCACCAGGGAAACTGATGTCCATATATTACCCTTGTTGTTTATTTGACTTCTGAAGGGTTAATTTACATCTCCAGCTTGAGATTTGTTATTCCCACATACTTGAGGAAGTGTATCAGGTTCCTTATCTGGTTCTTGTCATTAAGTTTGTTAGATCATCAAAATAACAAGGTACATATAACCTATCAAGACGAGGCATAAACTTTATAAATCTTTTGAATTTGTTAGGGGTATTTAGTCTATTTATGTAAGTACAAATTACCCTACTACCCTACATAGTATGACATGATTTATAGCAAATATTTAAGTCTAACGATCTGTTATTATAAATTCTACTAACATAAAAGTATTAATGAACTTTGGTGAAGTTATGTAGCAATGAGAAATTTAGAACCTTGAGAAGAACGAAATATCCTGACAAAAGCTAGAATAACGCGAGTACAAAATGGTTGTTCTTAACTTCTTTGTTTACTCTGAAAAATACAAGAAAAAGAAAAAAAAAGGTCAATTACTTTCTTTATGGAACTATAAATTTTCAATTCAAATGACCCCTTTTACTAGAATGATAAAAATACGGGAAAAAGATGTGAAAATGTTGGTTTTCCCCACGACACAAGCGACATATCTATCTGTTTGTGGGCTAACTAAAAGATTTTGTAAAGTATCCTAGGAGTCTTTTAACATTTCCTGAAGGAATTAACTTCTAAACACTAACAGGGTAAAAAGTATTTATACAATCAAATAATTTAAAAGATAATGATCATTTAATCTCTACAATAAGCATCTTTTGGTAACTTGAAGCAAATAGTGGGTTACACTAGAAGAAAATACTGAGTAACTGATCACTATAACTAATAAAATTATACAAAAAAAACTATTTATAGTATCGGATCTTAACTTATTTATTAACTAATCTTCTATAACTTTAAAATTGTTTCTTGAAGAAATAAAATTTCTTTAAAAAGTCCATAATTTATTTTTTCTAGGTGTGAAGTACTCACCTCCAGAAGCCAAATTGTAGTAATGATCAACAATGTTGGGACAATAATGATAACACTGAGCTGAGCAAAGCTTGGCAGTGAATTTAGAATTATTTTGCATAATACTAAACCTCGAACGGATTAAGTATGAAGAACGTAGTGTATATGGCCTTTCTCTTCCAATTTGACACCTGAATCTCATTGATAGATGATCCAGGTATTTCTGACTGTGGTCTTTGATTGCTTCTAATCTCGGCATGTGGGGTTCCTTTCAAAGTGCTCTCTGCTAAATGAATGGTGAATATGTCTGCAATTTGATCTTTGTGCTGCAAAATTTCATACAGATGAGCCCTCTCTGAGAAAATGGTGTTGCACATCGATGTACTTTATTCTCTTATGTTGAATTGGATTCTTGGCCATGTTGAGTGCATTGATATTGTCATACAGTATGGGCACACAATCAGAGAACACTCCAAAGTCTTCCAGCTGCTGCTTAATCCATAGAAGTTGAGCACAACATGAGGCGGCCGCCACATATTCAGCTTCTGAAGTTGAGAGGGCCACTGAGTTTTATTTTCTTTTACCCCATGAAATTAGACATGAACCTAGAAAATGTGCCATTCTAAAAGTTCTTTTCCTGTCCACCAGATACCCTGGATAATCAAAATTAGCATACCCAACTAAATCAAAATTGTCTCATGAGGGATAGTATAGAACCAGGTCCCGTGTTCCTTTGAGATATCTCAGGATTCTCTTGGTTGCCTTCAGATGAGATTCCTTTGGATTAAATTGAAACTTGGAACAAAGACCCACACTAAAGACAATATCTGGTCTGCTTGTTGTGAGATACAGGAGTGGCCCTATGATACCTCTATACATGGTCTCATTCATAGAGGAACCAGGTTCATCCATGTCCAGTCGAGTTGCTGTGGCAATGGGAGTATCAATGATTTTTGATGCTTCCACGTCAAATCTCTTCAGCATCTCCTTGATGTACTTCTGCTGACTTATCATTGCCCCCTTGTGAGTTTTCTTCACTTGTAGACCCAATAAGAAATTCAATTCCCCCATCATACTCATTTCAAACTCATTTTCCATGAGTTCTGCAAATTCCTCACACAGAGAGTCGATTGTTGCTCCAAAAATGATGTCATCAACATAGACTTGCACAATGAGTAGGTTCCTCCCTCATTTCTTCAGAAAAGGGTGTTATCAATTTTTCCTATTATAAAGCCATTTTCTAGAAGAAATTTTGACAACCTTTCATACCAAGCGCGAGAGCCTGCCTTAGCCCATACAAAGCCTTGTCAAGTTTAAAGACGTGCTGAGGATGCTCATGATTCTCAAATCCAGGTGGTTGCTTGACGAAGACTTCTTTTTTTAGAAAACCGTTTAGAAATACACTTTTGACATCCATTTGGAACAATTTGAATTCCATATGTGATGGAAAGGCAATAAGAATTCTGATTGCCTTCGTTCGAGAAACTGGAGCAAAAGTTTCATCATATTCAATCCATTTTTCTTGATTATAGCCTTGAACTACTAGCCTTGCTTTGTTCCTTGTTGTGTTTCCAAACTCATCAAGTTTGTTCCTGAATACCCACCTGGTTCCTATAACAGTTCGATCTGCAGGTCATAGAACCAGGTGCTATACCTTGTTCCTCTCAAATTGATGGAGCTCTTCTTGCATAACTGTAATTTAGTCTGCATCTTTCAATGCTTCTTTAATATTTTTGGGCTCTATTTGAGAGAGAAAATCTGAGAAGGCAAGTGAATTTCTTGCCTTTGATCTGGTTTTAATTCCTTGACGTGACTCATCATATCAGCGTTTCCATTTGCCATGTCAATGACTTCACCAGGGGCAGTTGAATGTTCTCCGTCTTGATCATCCTTATCATGCAAGTCCAATGACAAGAGTGGTGAGATTCATCAAAGATCACATGTATGCTTTCCTCAACACAATGAGTTCTTTTGTTGTATACTTTGTAGGCTTTGCTTTATGATAAATATCCAGAAAGATTCCTTCATCACTTTTGGCATCGAATTTCCTAAGTGCTTCCTTTCCGTTGTTGAGAACAAAACATTTACATCCAAAGGTCCTCAAATGTGTCAGCTTGGTCTTCCTTCCATTCAGCAGTTCATATGGTGTTTTGTTCAGAAGGGACCTAATCATGCACATGTCTATCAAGTAGCATGCAGTGTTGACTGCTTCTGCCCAGAAAATATTTGCAATACCACTGTCAATCAACATTGTTCTTTCCATGTCTTCAAGAGTCCTATTCTTCCTCTCCACAACACCATTTTGTTGTGGTGTTCTTAGAAATGAAAAATTGTGAGTGATGCCATTTTCAACATAGAATTCGTCGAATTTGGCATTTCAAACCTGATACATACTACATTATTATACATCTTCACCTGGATCTTCTTGACAAAGGCAACAAACACTCATCCTTCATTCTAAGAAACAGAGTCCAGGTGAATCTAGAATAGTCGTCCACTATAACAAAGATGTACCTCTTTCCTCCTATGCTTGGCACCCTCATAGGTCCACATAGATCCATGTGGAGAAGATCAAGGGGCCTTAAGGTACTAACTTCCTTTTTGGGCTCGGAAGAGGATCTGACATGCTTTCCTTTTGCACACACATCACACACCTTGTGATCCTAGACGCTTGACTTGGACAGATCACGAACTAGGTCCTTCTTGACCAATTTGTTCAGCAACGTAAAACTTGCATGACCTAGCCTTCTATGCCATAATTCATCATCATCATCATCAACAACGCTTAAACAACTGAGATCACCACTCTACAGGGACTCAAAATCAACATCATAGATGTTTTTATATATTTTCTTCACTAACACCACTCACCAGTCGCAAGATTAGTGACTGTGCATATATTTGACACAAATTCCACTTTGTTTCCCTTGTCACAGATTTTTGAAACACTCAGCAAGCTGTACTTCAATCCATTGACATAGTACACATTTTCAATAGAGTGAGAGAGAGAGACTTCCCAATCCTTCCAACTCCAAGAATGTATCGCTTCTTGTCATTTCCAAAGGATACACTCCCTCCTTGTAGGGCCTTCAGTGAAAGGAAATCATTATACTTCCAGTCATGTACTTTGAGCAACCATTATCCATGTACCATTGTTGGCTGCTCTCATTCACTACTCCCTGCACAAGGAAATTAAGGGTTAGGCTTAGGAACCCAAACAAGTTTGGGTCCCTTGGAATGAGGAAAGGAATGAATAAGGGTTCTTTTGGTCGAAGCAGGCATCATGCATCTTTTATATGAGGGACCAGGGTCTCTAGCAGTACTTACCTTTTTTAGAAATAACTTTGTTTTTCTGTTGAGACTGAAACTTGGCCTTACAGGTTTCGTTAAAGTGCCCAGTGTTACCACAGGTAGTGCAGAGCCAGTTTTCAGGTACAGTATCGTACTTGCTATGAGGGTTGTAAGGAGCTTTTTCCTTTGAAACCTGATTCCCTACCTGTTTCCCCTATTGTTCGTGTACATGACAGTGATAGCATCAGAGGACCAGGTCCACTTGAGTGATTTTTCAAGATCACTTTTGACTCTACCTAGTTCTTCCTGAAGTTATTTTTTCTTCTCGAGTTCAACACACAAACTAGATTTCACTGATTTTATTTCATTTTCAAGCCGAAGATGTGTTTTATCCGCTACTTCCTTTCCCTTTTGAAGAGTATCATGCCTACCTTCTTGTAACGACCCGATTGGTCGTTTTGAGATCTAACACGTCGTTTGGCGGTTTGAGTCCATGAGCTGCTTCATTTCAGGTATTATGACTTGTGGGTGTGGTCGGAATTGAATTTCAGGAAGTTTAGAGTTAACTTGGAAAGAAAATTCTCATTCCGGAAGCCTTTAGTTGGAAGAATTGACTAAGATTGCAATTTTGAGTAAACGACCTCAGAATCAGGATTTGAAGGTTCCAGCAGGTTCATATGATGATTTCAGACTTGGGCTTATGTTTGGATCGGGTTTTGGATGACCCGGGAGCATTTCGGCGCATATTGTGGAAGTTAGCATTTTAGAAGAATTTCATAATTCTGGGTTGAAGTGCATTTCAGTGATATTGATGTCCGTTTGGGATTCCGAGTCTGGGAATAGCTCCGTATGGTAGTTCTGGAGATGGGAGCATGATCGGAAGTGAATTCGGAGGTCCGTAGGTTATTTGAAGTCATTTGGCAAAAGATAGAAATTCGAAGGTTTTTGAGAAATCCGACTGGAAGTGGAAATTTTGATATCGGGGTCGGATTCCAATTCCGAAAGTTGGAACATGTCCGTAATGTTTATTGTGACTTGTGTGCAAAATTCAGGGTCAATCGGACGTGATTTGATAGGTTTCGGCATCGAATGAAGAAGTTTAAAATTTCAAAGTTCATAAAGCTCGAATTGGAGTGCGATTCGTGATATTGGCGTTGTTTGATGTGATTTGAGTCCTCGAGCAAGTCCTTGGGATGTTATGGGACTGAGTCGTGTGGCTGGACAGGGTCCCAGGGGGTCTCGGGTGTGTTCCAGGGAGGTTTCAGGTCAATTTTGAGTGAATTGCTGCTGCTATTTTCTGGTGCAACTGGTGTGCATTGCGATCGCGGTCGTGGGTACGCGATCGCACAGAAGGAAAAATTGGAGGACTGGAATTTGGCTTATGAGATCGCAGGTAGGGGAGTGCGATCACATAGAAGGAAAATTTGAGGCTGTTGGATTTTGGCTTATGCTGTAGTATGCGATCGCACAGTACATTTTGAAGGCTGTTGGATTTTTGGCTTATGCGATCGCAGGGGAATGTGTGCGATCTCATTGTGCATTATTGGAGGCAACTGGGACTTGGCTTATGCGATCGCGGTTGGAGGGATGCGATCGCATAGAAGGGTCGTCTGGTCAGTGAAGTGTTTTAAACGGGAATTTGGCCATTCTTCTCCCATTTTCATTTGGTGTGGCGATTTTGGGGAGCTTCAAGGGAGTATCTTCATCAAGCGACTTTAGGTAAGTGATTTCTTCCCATCTTTGAGTTAAAACACTTGGATTATACATATATTAGGCATGAAATTGGTGGGAATTTGGGATTTTTGAACAAAGACCTAGAATGTGTATTTTTGAATTTTGACCATGAATTTGGGCATGGGATTGAGAGAAAATCATATGTTTGAGTTTGCGAGGTTATGGGTAATCATTATCTTCGAAAAGTTTCGGAATCCGGGCACGTGGGTGTTGATACCCAATTTTTCCTCAAACTAGTTTAAAATTTACATATATACCTTCAAAATCACTCTTTATAATAACTGATATTTTTTCGTAATTTTTCATATTTTTATTAAATTCTTTTCCAATTTATTCAGTATTTTTATATTCAATAATTATTCATAAATTGTATTATAAATAATTTCAAAATATTTCCTAGCAATATATCATTTTTAATCCTATTAGGATTTGATTATTTCACAAATTAGCCAATTTGGCATTATTTGGCTATAATTATAACAATTTTGCAATTATAGCCTAATTGTACATTTTATGCCATTTTAATTCAATAGTTAATAATTTTATATTTTAAATATTAGTTAATTACCTTAATTTCACCTTTTTAGCCTTAATTTTATTTTATATGATTATTAGCTATTTTTATTAATTATTTATCTAATTTTAATGGGTATTTAACAAATAGCCATTCTTTATTTAAATTCCAGCCTAAATCAAACCTGGTCCTAACCTAACTAACCCCAGCCCAAACCAAATTCCTACCCGACCCAACCCCACGACTAATCTAAGTCGTTGATCAATTTGAATCAACGACCCAGATTAGTGTTACTATAATTAAACCTAGGAGACTACCCCCCGACCCCTCATTCATTCGGTCTCTCTATCTCTCTACTCTCTACCTCTCTAACTCTCTAGAGACTTCCAGTATCCTCTCCGCCTCCGATGAGGCCCTTCGTCTTCTCCGGCCACCTCTCCACCGGAAGCCATGGAATCCTCACCACCCTCCTGCCTCCTATGGTTCCTTTACGACCGGTGTTGCTATCCCTAAGGTCTTCAAGAGATCTGGGTTCACTCTCCTACCCCCCTAGGCCTGTACTCACCATTCTCCGGCCATCTCCGGCCGTCCAAGTAAGATCTACGACTTTTGGGGTTTAAACCAATAATGTTTTGAGGTTTTCTTATCTTTCTGGGTTCTATTTGAAACCCTAAATGTTTAAAAACTCTCCCGATTCTTTAGATCTATGGTAGATCTGGGTGTATCCTGAGTTACTATGCTATACTTCTTAAAGGTTTTCCGATTTTCCCAAAATGGCTTTTCATCTTCAAACTAGGGTTCTTAAACCCCTTTTCCAAAAAAACACTTTTTCTCCTGATTTTTTGTATTAATCTATGAGTCTCTAAATTTAAAACGTTTGCTTAAGCCTTCTCCCCTATTNCTCTCTCTCTCTATCTCTCTAACTCTCTAGAGACTTCCAGTCTCCTCTCCGCCTCCGATGAGGCCCTTCGTCTTCTCCGGCCACCTCTCCACCGGAAGCCATGGAATCCTCACCACCCTCCTGCCTCCTATGGTTCCTTTACGACCGGTGTTGCTATCCCTAAGGTCTTCAAGAGATCTGGGTTCACTCTCCTACCCCCCTAGGCCTGTACTCACCATTCTCCGGCCATCTCCGGCCGTCCAAGTAAGATCTACGACTTTTGGGGTTTAAACCAATAATGTTTTGAGGTTTTCTTATCTTTCTGGGTTCTATTTGAAACCCTAAATGTTTAAAAACTCTCCCGATTCTTTAGATCTATGGTAGATCTGGGTGTATCCTGAGTTACTATGCTATACTTCTTAAAGGTTTTCCGATTTTCCCAAAATGGCTTTTCATCTTCAAACTAGGGTTCTTAAACCCCTTTTCCAAAAAAACACTTTTTCTCCTGATTTTTTGTATTAATCTATGAGTCTCTAAATTTAAAACGTTTGCTTAAGCCTTCTCCCCTATTCGAGTTATTCTGTTGAAAACTCTAATTTTTCTTAATTCTAATCATAGGGTTCTGAGTTGTTTCTGATGATATGTTCTATTATGTTTACTGTTTTCTCCTGAAAATTTCATGATTTTGTGGTTTTACCCCAGGCTTACCTATTAGGTTTCCTGACTATTCACTTCTTTTGCCTATACATGTTTGCTCTGTCGATTCGTATTGTGTTCTATATGAATCCCTAACCTTTGCATGATTTTACCTTACCAGTCTTCTTGAGGTTCTGATTTTTGTCTATTATATGTTATTGTGCTTATTCTCATAATATTGTGATAAATCAGTGCTATCTTTTCTATTTTTTGAATCCCTGATTCCTTGTGATTTGAGACCTTACGAATTAATTTCCGACCTTAGTCCATTTTTTTAACCTTGTTACATGATTTATTTGTTGTTAATTGATTCTCATTCCCTTAATTAGAGTCTGTGAGCCTAGCCTCTATTGTATGCTTGTACTGATTTGAAATTGTTTCCTTATATGTCATATGCATGTCACACATGGGAACTTTCCTTATTTGCTGTTTTGCCTGCTAGCCGTTTGAACTCAATCCCTTCAATTAAGGGACACTTATGCTAATTTCACACTATTTTGAATATTCCTCTAACCTACATATGGTACCTTTTCTTATTCATTGTCTGATAATGCCGTTTGAACTCAATCCCTTCAATTAAGGGATACCTATACTGATTGTGTACTGATTGATGCTCAGTCGCTAATTACTGGTTTATTTTGTTTTCCTGCCTTTTTCACTACTGGTTTTCAAAAACTATATATACACACTACTCTTTCATTAAGAAAACACGAACATAGTCCTTGTTCTATTCTCTCTTGCTCACACACACACAATCTACTATTCTTCTCTCGATTGTTTGCTATTGCTAGTCGGCTGGAAGCCAAGACTAGCTATTCTACTTGTCTCTTATTCTGANTTGTTTCAGACTCAATACTAGTCTGTGACACTCTAATACTTCTCTAATGCTAATCTGTTTCTATGTGTTCCCAATCCCCATTGTCCCTGAGTGAAATATATGCTTGAATGTGCTAAACCTGTGCGAGTTGTTTGCTGCTTTTCTGAAGATGTTTACATTATATTCAAGTTATTTCATTACTGATCAAAACCTTTTCAGAAAACTTCTTTATTTACTGAATCAATCCAGTACTGTTTTGTGTCAAAAACTTTTCAAATCTATCTCCTGTACTTCACTTGATTCCTAGACCTTTAAGTTCTGCCCCCCTCAGTGTGAGCACTGCTTTGGGAACCTCTTGAATTCCCTCCAAACTCTGACACACTGAGGCTGGTATTTCCACACTGCACATGTTTAACTCCTGGTTACTAAGTCTGGGTGTGAAGCCCTTGCAGTCCTTAGGGAACTTTGACACACCCGGACTGTGAAAAGGCTATGAATACCATATGTCAATGAGGTTTAGAGAATTTGGGCCTAATTGAAGGCTCCCTATAGAATAACTTCTTATTTTTCACTTCTGGTTGTGTAATTCATAATCCTTGGCCTGTAATAATTTGTAAATAATTCTGGGGCTGGATAGTGAAACGGGAGGGGTAACTATGCATGCCTAGCTATTACAAGGGTAGAAACCATGCTTAGGTTTTTATTCCCTATCTGTGCAATAGAGATCCTGTGTAGGTTCATGTGTCCATGCATTAAATATCATGTTACTCAGGATTTATGTGTATTGTATTCAACATCTCATCTAGGCTTAGAAATTCTGCCTATAGGATAAATAATAACAATAAAATAAACTGCTATTACGTGAGTCTGTCCATGTAAACATGTTCTGAAACTTCATTAGAAGTCCTGTCCTAGGATAAATAAACTGCAATAATGTCTCACCACGCCTGCGCACTTAGAAATCCCGTTTCTAGGTAAGTAACATTAACATGCTGTACTCTTGCTAACGGTGCATAATGTTGTGATTTTATGTGCATTTAGAAATCCTGTTTAGGTTATTATGCATCATGCTGCATTAGACAATCATGCTATAGGATCGTACTCATTTAACTGCACTTAGTCTAAATACAGATATCTAAAACAGTCCCCTGTTCTAAATAACTGGTAATTAGTCCTTGCACATCTTCAACCCCTAGAATTGCATGTATTAGCTATAAACAACCTAGAGTAACTGTTGCATGTTATCCTACACCTAGGAAAGCCTTAGGTAATCAACTTAAAAAATAAAACCAGAACTGTCCTTTGTGATTAGTGTTCAACTGTCAGCATGCTTAAAACCAGTAGGCAAGTCTGATTAAGACATCCTCTCTAAGTTATGCAACAAATCTGTTTTTGTTATTATCACTTAAACACCATGCGTAGGATCTGAATCTGGACTTTAATTGTGTATGAGACATGCTGTTTATGTGCACTGTTTGTGGAGGTCTTTGAGCCCTTTCCTGTTTATGTGCTACCCCCTTTATCTGCAGTTCTACTTGTTCATTATATGTCTCCTTAGCATTTTCACCTTTAAAACCTGAGGGTCTGCCTAGCACCCCCTTTAGGATAAGAGTTCTAATTTCCTCCGGGACTGATAGGAAGGGACGGGTAACAACATGAAATAGAGGTCGATACCAACACTCGATTTAGTTGCTTTCACGGGGTGGGAAAGGGTAGAATATGGATATGATGACCGGTGTCCTAATATCACGTGTAGCCCCTCTTGGAGGAGTGATTGCCGGGTATTGCATTGATGTGATCCATATTATTATAAACCTAAGATACCTTTTATATGCTTAGATTGTAATCCTTTCAAAAGCTAATCTTCTTTACTGTTTGCAAACATCTGCATGCTTAAGACTTAAATCCCCTCTTATTTGAGCCTTTATTTGTTTGTTTGCTAAGCCGTACAAATTCACAGAAACCATTTGGCCGGTAACCACACTTGTGGATCCTGAGGGGTGCCTAACACCTTCCCCTTAGGATAATTTCAAGCCCTTACCCAATCTCCGGTTAGTAATGTAGTTGTAATTAAACCCTTAGGTGCCCTAACGCACCGTTAAAATCGTTAGGTGGCGACTCTTCAAAATATACTCATCCCTTTCCAAAAAGGAACGAGTTGTCTCAACCCATGTCATAAACCCCTTTCAACCGGGCCTCGAAAGGAGCGCTCGGGGAAAAAGGGGGCGCGACAGTGGGTCCGAGGGTAATTTTGTCAACTTTTTGAGCGGAGTTGGGAATTTATATAAATTCAATCGTTATAAGTGTTAGAGTATATTTTCATTGGTTTGCCCATTATTTGGATAGTTTTGGGGCGTTGTGCATCAATTTGAGTCGCCGGAAGGGAATGAAGGCCGGTTATGAATCTTCAGAGCGAGGTAAGTCTCCTTTCTAACCTTGTGAGGGGGAATTGTCCCCATAGTTGAACTAATCGAATATGTTCTACTATTTGTGGGGGACACGTATGCACGAGGTGACGGGAATCCGTGCGTCGCTACTATAATGCTTGTGTCTGGGTAGTCTAGGACCCACTATCATGCTTTACTTGTTGTACTTGTAATTTTGATAATAAAATTAGACCGTTAAAATTATCGAATTAGTAGTTGAGTACCTAAGAAGGTTGAAGTTTATCTTCCTTAATCATCTAGAAAGAGAATTGATTTTCCTGGGATAATTGTTTTCCTGATAAAGCATGTTTTATTTGCCGTACTTGTAACCTTACTGATAAATTTATAATATTAAAACCTTATCGAACATGGAAAATGAATTTCCAAAAAGGAGTTAAGTGCCATCTTCGTGTCCATTAAAAGAGAATTTTATCACTTCCTTGAGTAACTGTTTTCCTGATAAAGCATGTTTTATTTGCCGTACTTGTAACCTTACTGATAAATTTATAATATTAAAACCTTATCGAACATGGAAAATGAATTTCCAAAAAGGAGTTAAGTGCCATCTTCGTGTCCATTAAAAGAGAATTTTATCACTTCCTTGAGTAACTGTTTTCCTGATAAAATGTGAATTTATTGTGTGATTATCTGTATTTATAAAACCTGAGTTGCATGTATGATTCGCGAGTAGGGTAACTCTATTATTTATATATGACCGCGTCGCATGATCGATTCGCGCGCGGGGTAATAGATGTATCTATAGTTTGAGCCGTTCGACCACCCTTCGGCAGTGCACATTTTATTATTGTTGGTCCGCGTCGTTCGACCCTCGACATTTCTTGCGCATGATAATTGCTGCATACTTTCTGTGATTTATACCTGTTTACTGGCCTGGGAATTATAAATTGTCAATTAAAATAACGAAGATTTGAAATCTTAAATGTGAAAGAAGTCGCTATTTACTATCACAACATATTAAATTGCCTATGATATTCATGCCTAGTGTCACCCTTGATTGCATTAAATTGACCTCTAGCAAGTGTCAAATTTGACTTCTCGTCACTACCTCTTCGAGGTTAGGCGCGATACTTACTGAGTACACGTTATTTTCATACTCATGCTACACTTGCGGTGCATTTTTATTGTACATGTACATTCATAGATAGTGGCCCTGCTTGACGCAATGATGTGACTAACTTGGAGACTTAGACGAGCTGCACCATCCGAAGACGACCCGTAGCCGACAGAGACTTCCTCAGATGTATTTTATTATATTTTAAATTCCTTGTCCAGTTTGTATTCCAGACAAGTATTGTAGTACATGTATAATTTCTAGAAAATTTGCTCATGCACTTGTGACACCGGATTCTGGGATAATTATGGGATTTATTCACTATTTAAATTGGCTATAGATATTATTGTTTACTCAGTGGAAGATCGCTAATTATTATTTAAGAAAATGAAAAAGGAATGATTTCAAGAATTTTAAAATAAATATTTTATTAATTATTAAGTGTTGGCTTGCCTGACAGTGGGGTCCGGCGCCATCACGACCTTAATGGATTTTGGGTCGTGACAATGTGGTATCAGAGCACTAGGTTCCCCTAGGTTTCACGAGTAATGAGCAAGTCTAGTGGAGTTTTGCGGATCGGTACGGAGACGTCTGTACTTATTTTCGAGAGGGTACAAGGCTGTTAGAAGTACTTCCCTTCTTGATTCCTCATCGTGCGATTTGATTCCCTTTAAGGCT
The DNA here is from genome assembly GCA_005239525.1 of Nicotiana knightiana. Lineage (NCBI taxonomy): Eukaryota > Viridiplantae > Streptophyta > Magnoliopsida > Solanales > Solanaceae > Nicotiana > Nicotiana knightiana. Next base: position 79,526 of record ML406723.1, on the reverse strand, counting down.
TATGCCTACATTTCTTCTTATTCAATCTTATACGTCGCGAAGCGCTTGCTATAAATCGAGAATTTGAGGAATCGTAATTGTGCTACGGATATGGTGCGTGATGTTTTCCATGCAAAGTTGATCGGGGCTATTGTCATTGCCCTGCGGAAGGATATTATGTTGTTTCAGCTCAGTAATTGTGTTTCTGAGGTATTTGAGTCTATGCTCAGGCTGTTATGATGCTTACTATTGGTTATCGCGCGGTGTTGATATGATGGTAGGATGATTGCCCATATGTTGGGGCAATTAACGACTTGAAAGGAGGTCTTCTCATAGCGTGATTTCTAGATTTCAGTATTTTTATTCCAGCAGAGGAAAGACCATTGGACTATGAATGATCGGGTTCGGGTTGCTAAAGTAGTAAGTCTTGGTGGTTTCAAGTGAGGTGGAATCTTCACCTGTGATGTGGTATCATCGTCTTTGATAGAATAGAAGGTGTTAACTTTGCCGGTGCTATGGCTTCTTCGGTTGCATTGGGTCAGAGTGTTGTGAAGTAATATTGAAGAAGCGGTTGTCAGAGATTGTGGTGATGGAGTTATGATGGAATTCTTGAGCTATTTCATATTGGCATGTCAGGTGTAGTAAGTAGTATGGAATTGGAAGTAAGGATCAAGATTACGGTTTGGTGTTAACAAGGATGTCATGAGCTCGAATGAGAAAGGAAAAGGGGTTTGAATGTTTAGATTAAGCTGGTATTGTCTTCAGTGTTACCTGAGATCGGTGTTTGGTGAAAGAGGCTTTGCATCCTAGTTATGGTTTCTTGATTTGTTTTACAGCGTTAGTGTGGCCAGTGGTGGATGTGAAGACTTACTACCTTGTGTGGAAGGTAGTGGGAGTATGACCACGAGATGATCATATGAGTGTGACATGTAGTCATTTAATGGATTGAAGATTTGGACTGAGTATAAAGAAGTGTAATATTGCTTATTTTAGGATTTATGCCTGGAAGGCATTCGGTTCATTTGGTTGTGGATTGTGGGGTTTTTGTTCCAGCTATGATGGTTGTTCTTGCGTATTACCATAGGAAGTGGGTTAATATGGACCCAGGTAAGGCTATCAGCCTAGTGCAGTGCGAGCAGAATCGACTTGAGGGTTGTGAATGGATTCAAATATGATTCCGGGCTCTATATGAGTCAGATGTGTTCATTTCAGTATAGCACTCCTCAAGGAGGGGTATTGGAATATTGGATGTAGTTCCGCCTTCATTCATTTCATGTAATATTATGATTTTTCCGTGTGAGTTGTGAAACGGCTCGATAATTTCTTATGTGTTGAGATTTTCGCGTAGTGATGATGTCGTGTGAGTAGGATAGCTCTTGGGATTCAGATTATATATATCACACCTCAATTGTGCTTGAGATTTGTAGCACATAGATCTATCAGTCTCCCCAGGATGGTATTATGCACTTAGCGTGCTTGTGACCGGTATTCAGTATTTTGTGGTAATGAGCAATTTAGCTCGGTGTGTATCTCCTTATGTAAATTTCACGTTGGATCGGGTTGCACGCCGCAACAGTTTGATGTTGAGTAAGGTACCTATATCTATTTTTTTGTGTTTTGCTTCCCACTTTTTAGAGGAAGGTTCATATTAATTGCGTGAGTTGAGTATTTCCTTTCATAATTCATTTTCTTTATGTATGGCGTTCGAGTTGTGGCCTACTGGCGCATTGTGGCATCGTGTGAGACTGTTGGTCTTGTCTGGGGTGATTTGTTGCTTGAGCAGTTCATATTGGGAGAGACGAGATTATTGGATCAGGGATCAGTGCGATAAGATTATATGAAGTATATTAAAGGACAAATACCATTATTTGGTTGGTAATGAGGTGATGATTCTAGACAAGAGGAGAGATTCGGTAGTTGGTTAACTCTGCACTTGGTTGTGAATTCTATACATCTCCTCTGTTGTGTCGGTATCGTAAGCGTTATGGCAGGACCTATATATATGTCATGAGGTGCATTAGGAGCATCAGGTTCTTGGAATTTTGGCTATGGGAAAGTCATTGTGGTTAGGTGATGAATTATGCGGTGCATGGTGCTAATTCAGCAAAGGTATGCAGTCATGTTCTGGTACATCGTGTGGTAGTTGGTACGGTGTTCATATATTGGAAATAGGCCTGGCAGAGGATTTCAGATGTTAAAAACCTAGTTCTAAGGCCCTTTTGCCTAAATAAAAGAGGATATCTTTAAAATTGTTCGAGAAAGTGTACTCAACTGGGTTGTGGTAGAATGGGCAGGTGCACGAGGTGTTAAACAGTGATTTCAGACAACTCCAGAGCAGTTCGTAGCACGTTCGAAGACGAATGTATGTTTAAGTGGGAGAGAATGTAATGACCCGACCGGTCGTTTTGAGATCTAACACTTCATTTGGAGGTTTGAGTCCATGATCAACTTCATTTAAGGTATTATGACTTGTAGGTATGGTTGGAATTGAATTTCAGGAAGTTTAGAGTTAACTTGGAAAGAAAATTCTAATTCCGGAAGCCTTAAGTTGGAAGAATTGACTAAGATTGGAATTACGTGTAAACGACCTCAGAATCAGGATTTGAAGGTTCCAGCAGGTTCGTATGATGATTTCGGACTTGGGCGTATGTTCGGATCGGGTTTTGGATTCACCGGGAGCGTTTCAGCGCATATTGTGGAAGTTAGCATTTTAGAAGAATTTCATAAGTCTGGGTTGAAGTGCATTTAAGTGATATTGATGTCCGTTTGGGATTCAGAGACTGGGAATGGCTCCGTATGGTGGTTCTGAAGTTGGGAGCGCGATCAGAAGTTAATTCGGAGGTCCGTAGATTATTTTGAAGTCATTTGGCTAAAGATAGAAATTTGAAGGTTTTTGAGAAATTCGATCGGAAGTGGAAATTTTGGTATTGGGGTCAGATTCCGATTCTGACACTTGTAACATGTCCGTAATGTTTATTGTGACTTGTGTGCAAAATTCGGGGTCAATTGGACGTGATTTGACAGGTTTCGGCATCGAATGAAGAAGTTTGAAATTTCATAGTTCATAAAGCTCGAATTGGAGAGCGATTCGTGGTTTCAACGTTGTTTGATGTGATTTGAGGCTTCGAGCAAGTCCGTGGGATGTTATGGGACTGAGTCGTGTGGTTGGACAGGGTCCCGAGGGGCCTCGAGTGTGTTCCGGGGTGGTTTCGGGTCAATTTTGAGTGAATTGTTGCTGCTGTTTTCTGGTGCAGCCGGTGTGAATTGCGATCGCGATCATGGGTACGTGATCGAATAGAAGGAAAACTTAGAGGACTGGAATTTGGCTTATGCGATCGTAGGTAGGGGTGTGCGATCGCATAGAAGGAAAATTTGAGGCTTCTGGATTTTGGTTTATGCGATTGCAGGGTGTAGTATGCGATCACACATTGCATTTTGAAGGCTGTTGGATTTTTGGCTTTGCGGGGAAATGTTTGCGATCGACTTGTGCATTATTGGGGGCAGTTGGGACTTGGCTTATGAGATTGCGGTTGGAGGGATGCGATCACATAGAAGGGTCGTCTGGTCAGTGAAGTGTTTAAAACGGGAATTTGACCATTCTTCTCCCATTTTCATTTGGTGTGGCGATTTTGGGGATGTTCAAGGGAGGATCTTCATCAAGCAACTTTAGGTAAGTGATTTCTTCCCATCTTTGAGTTAAAACACTTGGATTATACATATATTAGGCATGGAATTGGTGGGAATTTGGGATTTTTGAACAAAGAACTAGAATGTGTATTTTTGAATTTTGACCATGAATTTGGGCATGGGATTGAGAGAAAATCATATATTTGAGTTTGCAAGGTTATGGATAATCATTATCTTCGAAAAGTTTCGGAATCCGGGCACGTGGGAATGAGGGTAATTTTGTCAACTTTCCGAGCGAAGTTGGAAATTTATATAAATTAAATTGTTATAATTATTAGAGTATATTTTCATTGGTTTGCCCGTTATTTGGATAGTTTTGGGGCGTTGTGCATCAATTTGAGTCATCGGAAGGCCTTGGAGGCCGGTTATGAATCTTCAGAGCGAGGTAAGTCTCCTTTCTAACCTTGTGAGGGGGGATTTTCCCCATAGGTGAACTAATCGAATATGTTCCACTATTTGTGGGGGCTACCTATGCACGAGGTGACGTGAGTCCGTGCGTAGCTACTATAATGCTTGTGTTTGGGTAGTCTAGGACCCACTAGCATGCTTTACTTGTTGTACTTGTAATTTTGCTAATAGAATTAGACCGTTAAAATTATCGAATTAGTAGCTGAGTACCTAAAAAGGTTGAAGTTTATCTTCCTTAATCATCTAGAGAGAGAATTGATTTTCGTGGGATAATTGTTTTCCTGATAAAGCATGTTTTATTTGCCGTACTCTTAACCTTACTGATAAATTTATAATATTTAAACCTTATTGAACTTGGCAAATGAATTTCCAGAAAGGAGTTAAGTACCATCGTCGTTTCCATTAAAAGAGAATTTTATCACTTCCTTGAGTAACTGTTTTCCTGATAGAATGTGAATTTATTGTGTGAGTATCTGTATTTATGAAACCTGAGTCGCATGTATGATTAGCGAGTAGGGTAAATCTATTATTTATATATGACCGCGTCACATGATCGATTCGCGAGCGGGGTAATATATGCATCTATGGTTCGAGCCGTTCGACCCTTCGGCAGTACACATTTTATTATTGTTGGTCCGCGCCAGTCGACCCTCGACATTTCTTGCGCATGATAATTGCAGCATATTTTCTGTGATTTATACCTGTTTACTGGCCTGGGAGTTATAAATTGTCAATTGAAATAACGAATATTTGAAATCTTAAATGTGAAAGAAGTCGCTATTTCCTATCACAACATATTAAATTGCCTATATGATATTCATGCCTAGTGTCACCCTTGATTGCATTAAATTCACCTCTAGCAAGTGTCAAATTTGACCTCTTGTCACTACCTCTTCGAGGTTAGGTGGTATACTTACTGAGTACGCGTTGTTTTCATACTCATGCTACACTTGATGTCCATTTTTATTGTACAGGTACATTCATTGATAGTGGCCTTGCTTGACGCAGTGATGTGACTGACTTGGAGACTTAGACGAGTTGCACCATCCGGAGACGACTCGCAGCCGACAGAGTCTTCCTCATATGTATTTTATTTTATTTTAAATTCCTTCTCCAATTTGTATTCCCGACAAGTATTGTAGTACATGTATAATTTCTAGAAAATTTACTCATGCACTTGTGACACCGGTTCTGGGATTTATTCACTATTTAAATTGGCTAAAGATATTATTGTTTACTTGGTGGAAGTTCGCTAATTATTATTTAAGAACATTAAAAAAGGAATGATTTCAAGAATTATAAAATAAATATTTTATTAATTACTAAATGTTGGCTTGCCTGACAGTGGGGTTCGACGCCATCACGACCTTAATGGATTTTGGGTCGTGACAACGTGGTATCAGAGCACTAGGTTCCCTTAGGTTTCATGAGTAGTGGGCAAGTCTAGTAGAGTCTTGCGGATCGGTACGAAGAAGTCTGTACTTATCTTCGAGAGATTACAGGGCTGTTAGGAGTACTTCCCTTCTTGATTCCTCATCGTGCGATTTGATTCCCTTTAAGGCTTATGCCTATGTTTCTTCTTACTCAATCTTACACGTTGCGAAACGCTTTCTATAAATAGAGAATTTGAGGAATCGTAATTGTGCTACGGATATGGTGCGTGATGTTTTCCTTGAGAAGTTGATTGGGGCTATTGTCATTGCCCTGCGAAAGGATATTATGTTGTTTCAGCTCAGTAATTGTGTTTTTGAGGGCTTTGAGGCTATGCTTAGGCTGTTATGATGCTTACTATTGGTTATCGTGCGGTGTTGATATGATGGTAGGATGCTTGCCCATATATCGGGGCAATGAATGAATTGGAAGGAGATCTTCTCAGAGCGTGATTTTGAGATTTCAGTATTTTATTCCAGCAGAGGAAAGACCATTGGACTATGAATGATCGGGTTTAGCTTGCCAAAGTAGTAAGGCTTGGTGTTTTCAAGTGAGGTGGAAACTTCACATGTGATGTGGTATCGTCGTCTTTGATAGAATAGAAGGTGTTAACTTTGCCGGTGCTATGGCTTCTTCGGTTGCATTGGGTCAGAGCGTTGTGAAGTAATATTGAAGAAGCGGTTGTCCTAGATCGTGGTGTGCGGTGGTTCAGGAATGAATAGGTACTTTTAATGTAGACGATTCGAGAAAGATGATCTTCGGAAAGGTTTAAAGTTGTGGTGATCTACTGGTTTAAGAGACAAAGAGAATGATATTGAATTGAGGCAACAATTAGGCAGCATACGATGAAGTAAGACATGGGAGAAGTGTCAGGTGGCGGATAAATTTCTAAAAGAGCAGGTGTAAGAAACGGAAGTCAGGTAGTTGCTTAAAGGAGTGAGTTAACTATAGTGGGAGAGGGGCAGGGTAGCATTTAAGTTCTGTGGTAAGATAGATGCTCATCTTGAGGAGATGTTTGGAGTGATTTGAGAATTTTAGTGGACGGTGATTGGGTCCACGAGTTTAATTTGAATTGTTGGCTATTATACGGCGGGAGATTTGGATGCAACAGAAAGAAGGGTTGTTTGACTTGAAGGAGGACGCTATGTAGCGGTGAATTGGAAGATGTTGTGGCGCATTTAGTTGATGTCCATAAAGAGTGAACGGACCGGTGCATATGGTGAATGAGAACAGGCTTAGGATGGAGTATCGAGGTCGTAGTAATTGTTCCCCGTGCAGCAACATGGGAGGATGTCAGCACGTAATTTCCACAAGTGGGTTATCTCCTGTGAGCAGGTTAACGGTTGTGTGGTTGGAAAATTTCTGCGAGGAATTCTAGTTGCAATTCGACGGGAGGCCGAATATGTGAGTGATGCTAGAGAATTAGACTATTCATGGAATGCTAACAAGATAATTTAGAAGAATTTGACGGGTTGGTTGAACAAGATCATGTCAGCAATGAAGAAAGAATTTCGGTGGGGTCCAGAGTGGTGCAAGGAGTAGCTTCGGGCTAAGTGGGAGAGTCCCACCGCCTGCGATTGGGTTGCAGGATTCTTCTCATGGGGTTGCGGATTATCGGCTTATTGGCAAGTTATTACAGCTAAAGGGAAAGGAGTAAAATGGTAATTGCGCATGGGATTTGATAAATGTGTGAAAAAGTTGGTCCTATTGGACCAGGGTTAGGCTTTGGAGGATTCAAAATTTATGCTTAGTGCATATGCGAGTTATAAGGGTAGTGACTCAGTCACGTGCGTCATTGAAAGGGTGTTTGTGTGCTAGAAGAGCCTTGGAGTTGATTGTATTCGGGCCAAGTCAAAGTGGGTGACTCTCAATAGTGGTCCTAATGAATTCGAAAGTTAAGTATGCAGTGCTTAAGGGTTTCAAGTCCGTAGTATGGCTAAGGATCGAGCCTTGCAGCAGGTTGTGATAGGAGGCCCGGAATGTTCCATGATGTTTTTGGCTTGCAGTATGGTATTGGAGGAATGAGAGAAATAGACTCCGAACTTGTAGGAAAATTTGCAGGATGGGTATATCAGTCGAAGATGTGAATGCGCGAGCAAGGAGGGCATGTGACAGTTCATGCTTTGGAGACAATGTGGTCTCGTGATATAAGGTCGCTCAAGAGGAGGGCAGATTTGAGTTCATAATGTTTGGATGAGGCTATTGTTATTTCTAAGTTGGGTAAAGGAAAAATTGGGATGAAATAGATTGGTTAGCCTTGGTTGAAATGGCACATTTACGGAAGTGATCAGTTCCTTCAACACGATTAAGTTATGCATGTGATTTGTGACGGTATGTGCGAGGCTTGTCGGTCGCCGTGATAGATTTTATTTGGAAGCATTCAAGCAGTATGGCCTGTCATAGGTAGGCGGATCCCGGAAGGCTTATGGTGGTATAGACTACTACTTAAGGATTTGCACGTATTGTGATTGTGGGAATTCACTCGTGTGTTGTGGTGGTTCTCTTAAATTGAGGTAAGTAAAAGGTGTTTATATGATGAAGTGTTCACCCTATTAGTGGTTCAGGAGTTATGATGGAATTCTTGCGCTATTTCATATTGGCATGTCAGGTGCAATAAGTAGTATGGAATTGGAAGTAAGGATCAAGATTGCGGTTCGGTGTTAACGAGGATGTCATGAGCTCGGATGAGCAAGGAAAAGGGGTTTGAATGTTTAGATTAAGCTGGTGTTGTCTTCAGTGTCACCTAAGATCGGTGTTTAGTGAAAGAGGCTTTGCATCCTTGTTATGGGTTCTTGATTTGTTTTACAGCGTTAGTGCGGCCAATGGTGGATGTGAAGACTTACTACCTTGTGTGGAAGGTCGTGGGAGCATGACCACGGAATGATCGTATGAGTGTGAAATGTAGTCACTTAATGGATTGAAGATTTGGACTGAGTATAAAGAAGTGTAATATTGCTTATTTGAGGATTTATGCCTGGAAGGCGTTCAGTTCATTTGGTTGTGGATTGTGGGGTGTTTGTTCCAGCTATGATGGTTGTTCTTGCGTATTATGAGAGGAAGTGGGTTAATATGGACCCAGGTAAGGCTATCAGCCTAGTGCAATGCGAGCATAATCGACTTGAGGGTTGTGAATGGATTCAAATATGATTACGGGCTCTATATGACTCAAATGTGTTCATTTCAGTATAGCGCTCCTCAAGGATGGGTATTGGAATATTGGATGTTGTTCCGCCTTCGTTCATTTCATGTAATATTATGATTGTGCCGTGTGAGTTGTGAAACGACTTGATAATTTCTTATGTGTTGAGATGTCCGCGTAGTGATGTTGTTGGGTGAGCAGGATAACTCTTGAGATTCAGATTATATATATCGCACCTCAATTTTGCTTGAGTTTTGAATCATATGGCTCTATCAGTCTCCCCAGGATGGTATTATGCACTTAGTGTGCTTGTGATCGGTATTCAGTATTTTGTGGTAATGAGAAATTTAGCTCGGTGTGTATCTCCTTATGTAAATTTCACGTGTGGATTGGGTTGCATGCCGCAACAATGTGATGTTGAGTAAGGTCCCTATATCTACTTTTTTGTGTTTTGCTTCCCACTTTTCGGGGGAAGGTTCATATTAATTGCGTGAGTTGAGTAGTTCCTTTCATAATTCGTTTTCTTTATGTATCGCGTTCGAGTTGTGGCCTACTGGCGCATTGTGGCATCGTGTGAGGCTGTTGGTCCTATCTGGGGTGATTTGTTTCCTGAGCAGTTCATACTAGGAGAGACGAGATTATTGGATTAGGGATCAGCGCGATAAGATTATATTAAGTATATTAAAGGACGAATACCATTATTTGGTTGGTAATGAGGTGATGATTCTAGACAAGAGGAGAGATTTAGTAGTTGGTTAACTCTGCAGTTGGTTGTGAATTTCTATGCATCTCCTCCGTTGTGTCGGTATCATAAGCGTTATGGAAGGACCTATATATATGTCATGAGGTGCATTGGGAGCATCAGGTTCGTGGAATTTTGGCTATGGGAAAGTCATTGTGGTTAGGTGATGAATTATGCGTTGCATGGTGCTAATTCAGCAAAGGTATGCAGTCATGTTCTGGTACATCGTGTTGTAGTTGGTACGGTGTTAATATATTGGAGACAGGTGTGGCAGAGGATTTCAGATGTTAAAAACCTGGTTCTAAGGCCCTTTTGCCTAAATAAAAGAGGATATCTTCAGAATTTTTCGAGCAAGTGTACTTAACTGGGTTGTGGTAGAACGGGCAGGTGCACGAGGTGTTAAACAGTGATTTCAGACAACTCCGGAGCAGTTCGTAGCATGTTCGAGGACGAATGCATGTTTAAGTGGGAGAGAATGTAACAACCCGACAGGTCGTTTTGAGATCTAACGCTTTGTTTTGCGGTTTGAGTCCATGAGCAGCTTCATTTCAGGTATTATGACTTGTAGGTATGGTCGGAATTGAATTTCGGGAAGTTTAGAGTTAACTTAGAAAGAAAATTCTCATTATGGAAGCCTTAAGTTGGAAGAATTGACTAAGATTGGAATTTTGAGTAAATGACCTTAGAATCAGGATTTGAAGGTTCCAGCAGGTTCGTATGATGATTTCGGACTTGGGCGTATGTTCGGATCGGGTTTTGGATTAACCAAGAGCGTTTCAGCGCATATTGTGGAAGTTAGCATTTTAGAAGAATTTCGTAATTTTGGGTTGAAGTGCATTTCAGTGATATTGATGTCCGTTTGGGATTCTGAGATTGGGAATAGCTCCGTATGGTGCTTCTAAAGTTGGGAGCGCGATCGGAAGTGAATTCGGAGGTCCGTAGGTTATTTTGAAGTCATTTGGCTAAAGATAGAAATTTGAAGGTTTTTGAGAAATCCGATCGGAAGTGGAAATTTTGATATCGGGGTCGGATTCCGATTCCGAAAGTTGGAACATGTCCGTAATGTTGATTGTGACTTGTGTGCAAAGTTAGGGGTCAATTGGACGTGATTTGATAGGTTTCGGCATCGAATGAAGAAGTTTGAAATTTGAAAGTTCATAAAGCTCGAATTGGAGCACGATTCGTGGTTTCAACGTGGTTTGATGTGATTTGAGGCCTCGAGCAAGTCCGTGGGATGTTATGGGACTGAGTCGTGTGGTTGGACGGGGTCCCGAGGGGCCTCGGGTGTGTTCTGGGGTGGTTTCGGGTCAATTTTGAGTGAATTGTTGCTGCTTTTTTCTGGTACAGCTGGTGTGCATTGCGATCGCGGTCGTGGGTACGTGATCGCATAGAAGGAAAAATTGGAGGACTGGAATTCGGCTTATGCGATCAAAGGTAGCGGAGTGCGATCACATAGAAGGAAAATTTGAGGCTGCTGGATTTTGGCTTATGCGATCGCATGGTGTAGTATGCGATCGCACAGTGCATTTTGAAGGCTGCTGGATTTTTGGCTTATACGATTGCGGGGGAATGTGTGCGATCGCATTGTGCATTATTAGAGGCAGTTGGGACTTGGCTTATGCGATCGCGGTTGGAGGGATGCGATCGCATAGAAGGGTCGTCTGGTCAGTGAAGTGTTTTTAACGGGAATTTGGCCATTCTTCTCCCATTTTCATTTGGTGTGGCGATTTTGGGGAGCTTCAAGGGAGGATCTTCATCAAGCAACTTTAGGTAAGTGATTTCTTCCCATCTTTGAGTTAAAACACTTGGATTATACATAGATTAGGCATGAAATTGGTGGGAATTTGGGATTTTTGAACAAAGACCTAGAGTGTGTATTTTTCAATTTTAACCATGAATTTGGGCATGGGATTGAGAGAAAACCATATATTTGAGTTTGCGAGGTTATGGGTAATCATTATCTTCAAAAAGTTTCGAAACCGGGCACGTGGGCCCGATGTTAATTTTGTCAACTTTCCGAGCGGAGTTGGAGATTTATATAAATTAAATAGTTATAAGTGTTAGAGTATATTTTCATTGGTTTGCCCGTTATTTGGATACTTTTGGGGCGTCGTGCATCAATTTGAGTCGTCGGAAGGGCTTGGAGGCCGGTTATGAATCTTCAGAGCGAGGTAAGTCTCCTTTCTAACCTTGTGAGGGGGAATTTTCCCGATAGGTAGACTAATTGAATATGTGCTACTATTTGTGGGGGCTACGTACGCACGAGGTGACAGGAGTCCGTGCGTAGCTACTATAATGCTTGTGTCTGGTTAGTCTAGGACCCACTAACATGCTTTACTTGTTGTACTTGTAATTTTGCTAATAAAATTAGACCGTTAAAATTATCAAATTAGTAGCTGAATACCTATGAAGGTTGAAGTTTATCTTCCTTAATCATCTAGAAAGAGAATTGATTTTCTTGGGATAATTGTTTTCCTGATAAAGCATGTTTTATTTGCCGTACTTGTAACCTTACTGATAAATTTATAATATTTAAACCTTATAGAACTTGGCAAATGAATTTCTAGAAAGGAGTTAAGTACCATCTTCGTGTCCATTAAAATAAAATTTTATCACTTCCTTAAGTAACTGTTTTCCTGATAAAATGTGAATTTATTGTGTCAATATCTTTATTTATGAAAACCTGAGTCACATGTATGATTAGCGAGTAGGGTATCTCTATTATTTATATATGAACGCATCACATGATCGATTTGCGAGCGGAGTAATAGATGCATCTATGGTTCGAGCCGTTCGACCCTCGGCATTTCTTGCGCATGATAATTGCTGCATACTTTCTGTGATTTATACCTGTTTATTGGCCTGGAAATTTTAAATTGTCAATTGAAATAACGAAGATTTGAAATCTTAAATGTGAAAGAAGTCGATATTTCCTATCACAACATATTAAATTGCCTATGATATTCATGCCTAGTGTCACCCTTGATTGCATTAAATTGACCTCTAGCAAGTGTCAAATTCGACCTATTGTCACTACCTCTTCGAGGTTAGGCGGGATACTTACTAAGTACATGTTGTTTTCGTACTCATGTTACACTTGCTGTGCATTTTTATTGCACAGGTACATTCATAGATAGTGGCCCTTCTTGACGCAGTGATGTGACTGACTTGGAGACTTAGACGAGCTGCACCATCCGGAGACAACCCCCAGCCGGTAGTGTCTTCCTTAGATTTATTGTATTTATTTTAAATTCCTTGTCCAGTTTGTATTCTGGACAAGTATTGTAGTACATGTATAATTCCTAGAAAATTTGCTCATGCACTTGTGACACCGGGTTCTGGGATAATTATGGGATTTATTCACTATTTAAATTTGCTAAAGATATTATTGTTTACTTAGTGGAAGTTCGCTAATTATTATTTAAGAAAATGAAAAAGGAATGACTTGAAGAATTTTAAAATAAATATTTTATTAATTATTAAGTGTTGGCTTGCCTGACAGTGGGGTCCGGCGCCATCATGACCTTAATAGATTTTGGGTCGTGACACTTCTCCTTTCTGTTCCTCAATATTATCCTTTAGATCTACAACTACTACTAATAGGTCATCTCTCTCATTCTCTATGTTAGCAACCTTTTCAGTTAAGGCTTCTTTTTTCCTTTTCAACACACTCAGTGGTCTCTTTTAGATCTACCACAACTACCACTAGATCATCTCTCTCATGTTCGAAGTTAGCAACCTTTTTAGTTAAAGCTTCTTTCGCCTTTTTAACACACTTAATGGTCTCTTTTTCATCGACCACAACAACCACTAGATCATCTCTCTCATGTTCTATGTTTGCAATTTTTTTTAGTTAAGACATCCTTTTCTTTCTTCAGACTCTCAATGGTTTCCTTTAAATCTACCACAATGACTACTAGGTCATCTATCGACTGTTCTGCTTCTCCTAGTTCCACAGTCAATGCATTTTTATTATTTATAAGACTGTGATAAGCATCAATTAAAACATTTGCCAAGGACATAAGTTTTTTTAGGAGAATAAGACTTCAGATTTATTTGAACATCTAGAAAGTTTACCTCATCATCATCGTCGTCATCTTCATCATCATCAATCTGTGCCATCAAGGAAAAGATAGAGTCATACTCAGCTGCTTCACTTTCTACTGCCATCATGGAGCTGTTACCTTGATCATTATCTTCTTCAGATTCACTGGAAGAGTCTCCCCAGGCAGCAAGATCTTGTTTCACAACATTGTCAGCGACATTTTTCCCTTTGAAGTGTTTGTTAGGAATCAGGTTCCTCTTAACTGCTTTGTCTGTGTTGTGTTTGTATTGATCTTGCTTGAGGAGAGGACAATCCGAGATGAAATGTCCTGGCTTACCACACTTATGACATAGGTCATAACCTTTTAGCTTGCTGGAGCTGCCCCTTTTTAGAATACCTTTATTTCTGCAAACCATTTTCTGGAATCTTTTTGTCAGGTAAGCCATATCAGCATCCTCACCACCTGAATCATTGTTGTCCATCTTGAAGACCGGGTTCTTTTCCCTTTTGGGCTATCTTCTCTCATTGTCCTTCTTCTTCTTCTTCTTCTTCTTCTTCATTTAAGAAGTTTTTAGATTACTAACAAGTTCATCAATGGTTAGCTTTGCAAATCCTTTGCCTCTGTGATAGCATTAACTTTGCTTTCCCAGGAACTGGGTAAAACATTGAGTATTTTTCTGATAAGTTTGTTCCTTGGAATGATTTCTCCCAGAGAATGAAACTCATTAATGATGGAGTTGAATCGAGTATGCATGTCCTGGATGGACTCATCATCTTTCATCTTGAAAAGCTCGTATTCTGTGGTAAGCATGTCAATCTTTGATTGCTTAACTTGGGTTGTCCCTTCATGAGCTGTTTGGAGAGCTTCTCAGATCTACTTAGTTAATTGGCATGCTGAAATCCTGTTGTATTCATCCAGACCAATACCACACACAAGAATTTTCTTTGCTCGAAAGTTCTTCTCTATGGCCTTGCGATCAACGTCATTGAATTCTTTTCTTGTTTTTGGAACTGCTACTACTGGGTCACCACTGATTTTTGTAGGGATGAATGGTCCATTGCAGATGACGTCCCAGAGCTCTGATTCTTCAGCCATGATGAAGTCGTGCATCCTTGTCTTCCACCATCTATAGTATTGGCCATTGAATCTTGGTGGTCTGTAGGTAGATTGACCTTCTTCAAAGTTTGGTGGAGCAGCCATGAGGATCCTTTCCAGGTGTTATCCTGATAGAAAGAACCTGCTCTGATACCAATTAATAGAATATAAGGGTCCACAAACTATACAGAGAAACATGTTCTCTATTAGTTCTCATAGAACACATGCACATTGCAGTAAGTAAATGACACAGAGAAGTTTTACGTGGAATACTCCCAGCTCACGGGATTAATAACCACGACCTACCCTTGTAGGATTTCAACTTTACTACTGAGAAAACTTTTGATTACAACCTATTGTAACCTAGGAATTAACCTCTTAATCCCTCACTAACTTGTAACAACTCTATTACAAGCCACTTTATAATAACTCTATTACAAAGACTTACAACTCGACTAACTCTAGCCAAGACACAAACACAATGGTTTATGATTTACAAAAGGTTTCCTACACAATGCTTGTAACTAAGCTAAGTAGGAATCACAAGTCGAGAACTTTAACAAAGGTACAATACAACTAAGGACATGTAATAACTCAATACAGAGAACTGGTCCGTTGCTATCTTGTTCTTTATTCTTGATGCTCTTGAGAATCGCTTGCCAGATTGATTGGTCACTTGAGAGAGTGCTTGATAGATTCTTCAATGTATGTTTTGCCTTTGGTTTAATGTTAATATAATATTGGTGACATCACTTTAATGATGAAAGCATATTTGGTACAGAAGCGTTCCTAATGAAGTTGACTGCTGCACTGTTTTGTACTGTTGCGTGAGCTGGCATCAACTTTACACCTGTTAGAGAGTTGACTGATACGGTCACTAGGGGAACTGATGTCCACATATTACCCTTGTTGTTTATTTGACTTCTGAAGGGTTGATTTACATCTCCAGCTTGAGATTTGTTATTCCCACATACTTGAGGAAGTGTATCAGGTTCCTTAACTGGTTCTTCTCATTAAGTTTGTTAGATCATCAAAACATAACAAGGTACATATAACCTATCAAGACATGGCATAAACTTCACAAATATTTTGAATTTGTTAGGAGTATTTAGTCTATTTATGTAAGTTCAAATTACCCTACTGCCCTACATAGTATGACAGGATTTATAGCAAATATTTAAGTCTAACGATCTGTTATTGTAACGACCCGACCAGTCATTTTGAGATCTAGCGCGTCGTTCAGCGGTTGGAAGTCATGAACAACTTCATTTCAGGTATTATGAGTTGTGCGTATGGTCGGAGTTGAAATTCAGGAAGTTCGGGATCAAATTGGAAGGAAAATTCTCATTTCGGAAGTCTTAAGTTGAAGAAATTGATTAAGATTGGAATTTTGAGCAAACAACTTCAGAACCAGGACCTGAAGGTTTCAGCAGGTTCGTATGATGATTTTGGACTTGGGTGTATGTCCGGATCGGGTTTTGGATGACCCGGAGGCGTTTCAGCGTATATTGCGGAAGTTAGCATTTTAGAAGAAATTTCATAAGTGTGGGTTGGAAGGCCTTCCAATGTTATAGATGTCCGTTTGGGATTCCGAGTCTGGGAATAGCTTTGTACGGTGATTCTGGAGTTGGGAGCGCGATCGGAAGTGAATTCGGATGTCCGTAGGTTATTTTAAAGTCATTTGGCTAAAGTTAGAAATTTGAAGGTTTTTTTTGAAGAATCCGACCGGAAGTGGAAATTTTGATATCGGGGTCGAAATGCGATTCCGGAAGTAGGAGCAGGTCCGTAATGTCGAATATGACTTGCTCACAAAATTTTATGTCATTCCGAGTAGTATAGGTCGGTTCGGTGCATTGTTATCGAATTCAAGAACTTAAAGTTCTTAAGTTTGATTTTAGGGATTTTGAGGTGTGATTATGAGTTTTAGTGTTGTTTGATGATTTGGGACTTGTTGGTACATTCGGTTTGAAGTTCCGAGGGCTCGGATGAGTTTCGGGTAGGTCCCGGGATGTCCTTAGGCTTAATATGTTGCAGGTCAGAGAAGTCAAATCTCTGAACCCACCACCGTGGTCCGCGGTCCTTTTTGTGCTGGCCGCGGTGGGGGGCTTCGCGGCCGTGGTTGTGTTTTCGCGGTCCGCGGTGGAAGAGCTGGGCCACTAGTTCGACTTCGGAGGCCTATATCGTTTGATCTACAAGGAATTGTGAGATGATTCAAAAACGAAAGTTGTAGCCCTTCGTGTCTAGTTTCTAGAAAGAAAGAAACCATAATTTGTACATCTGTAGAGAAAGTTATGGCGAAAATATTAAAGCATGTCACTGCAGTCATTTTTTCCTTGGTTTTCTTCAGTTTTTCTTGACTTTGCTAGCGCGGCCGCGGTCCCTTTTTCGTTGAACGCGGTGGGGGACCTGAGAGGAGGATTAATAAGTGGTATTTTCAGTTATTTTTCATTTTTCAAGACCCCAAAGACATACGAGGCGATTTTTCAAACACTCTTTCTTCTCCAAAATGTTGGTAAGTGATTTCTAACTCATTTTCTTCACTCCTTAACTTCTTTTTACAAGATTTCATCCTAGCATCTAAGGATTTCCATGGAAAAATCAAGATTTGGGTAGTAATTTAGGGTTCTTGAGGAATTTGATGAATTACTCATTTATTGCTATGAATTTAAGTAGAAATCGTATATTAACGATCCTTAGGCTATGGGTGAGTGATTCCTTCGAGAATTTTCGGAATTCGAGCGTGCGGGCCCGGGGTTGAATGTTGGGAATTCTTCAAGAATGTCGAATTTATTGAATAAATAGGATAATTTCCCTACTTTGAGCATGAATTGATATAATTGTACAATATTTGGCTAGTTACGACTCCTCGGGTGTAGAGTTCGGAGTTTCGGGCGCATCCTTGGTCTGAGAGGTAGATTCGACACGAGGTAAGTATCCTTTCTAACTTCGTGAGGGGGAATCGTCCCCCTAGGTGAATTAAATACATGTTATTATCTTCGGGGACTACATACGCACGAGGTGACGGGAGTCTATGCATAGCTACTATTATGCCATGTCCGGGTAGCCTAGGACCCACTAGCATGCTTTATGTGTGTACCTGTAACCCTGCCTGTAATATTAAACTGCTAACATGACCGAAAATGTGATTGAAAGTTTAAAAGAAAACTAGAGTTCATATTGTTAACCCTCTAAAAGGAGAATTATTTCCGCTGTGAATATATGTGTACCTGGATTGGGATGTATCATGGAGTATTATTAAACTGGACAAATGAGTTTCAAAAACAAAGATTTCAAAACCTATATTTCATGTTTCTTTTAATATAGACTTTATCATTTTCATGAGAAAAATGGTTTTCTTGATAAAATACGAATTTATTATGTGGATATGTGTAACTTTGGGTGCCTGAGTCGCTTGAGTGATTCGCGAGCAGGAAGACCCTGTATTTGTGTATGTATACTTATGAGCACCTGAGTCGCATGTATGATTCGCGAGCAGGCTAACCGTATTATATTGAGAGGTGCACTTTTGGGACGGACCGATCGATCCTTCAGCAGTGCACATAGAGGATTATAATAGTGAGAGCCGCACTTTTGGGATGGGCCGATCGATCCTTCGGCAGTGCGTAGAGAGATTGAGAGATGCACTTTTGGGACGGGCCGATCGATCTTTCAGCAGTGCATAGAGAGATTTAGGGCCGCACTTTTGGGACAGGACGATCGATCTTTCGGCAGTGCGTAGGGAGATTGAGAGATGCACTTTTGGGACGAGCCGATCGATCCTTTGGCAGTGCATAGAGATATTGAGAGCCGCACTTTTGGGACGGGCCGATCGATCCTTCGACAGTGCGTAGAAAGATTGAGAGATGCACTTTTGGGACGGGCCGATCAATGCTTCGGCAGTGCATAGAGATGTTGACTATCTTATGACTCCGGTCAGTTGTCTTACCCTTATGTGCGCATGACTATTTTGTACTATTCTATTGGTATTGGCTTGACATGTATTGGGAAAAAAGAAAGTGTACATTGTTGATTATTCTCAGTGGTTACTTGGATTTCTATACTTGATATGTACTCGTTGCTCACTGTCTTACATGTCTATTGTATTTCATCGTATTCTGTCATATGTTGTATTGTCAGAACTTAGTAAGAGTCTAATTTTCCTCTCGTCACTACCTCTCTGAGGTTAGGCGCGCGACTTACTGAGTACACGTTGTTTTTGTACTCATGCTGCACTTGCTGTGCATTTTATTGCACAGGTACTTTCATAGCAATGTGGAGGATTCAGAGACTTAGGCGGGCTGCATCTTCCGGAGGTGATCGCAGCTGACAGAGTCACCTTCATACTGTTCTGTTTCATTTTAAATTTCCTGGTCCAGTCGTATTTCGGACAGACTTTGTAATATTTGTAAAATACTTAGAAATTACTCATGTACTTGTGACACCGGGTTCTGGGGACGTGTTGGGATTTGTTTCATTAAACTGAATTGATGTGCTGTAATATTTAAGTTTACTAAAATTTATTTATTTGATTATGAAATGCAAGAAAAGGTAATAATTTCGAAAATATTAAAACTGGAAAGTTATTTCAATTAATTAATGTTTTGGTTTGCCTGACTTTGTGTTCGGCGCCATCATAATCTTAGGAATTTTGGGTCGTGACAATTATTATAAATTCGACTAACATAAAAGTATTAATGAACTTTGGTGAAGTTATGTAGCAATGAGAAATTAAGAACCTTGGGAAGAACGAAATATCCTGACACAAGCTAGAATAACGCGAGTACAAAATGGTTGTTCTTAACTTCTTTGTTTACTCTGAAAAATACAAGAATAAGAAAAAAAGGTCAGTTACTTTCTTTATGGAACTATAAATTTAATTCAAATGACCCCTTTTACCATAATGATAAAATACGGGAAAAAGATGTGAAAATGTTGGTCTTCTCTATGACACAAGCGGCATATGTATCTGTTTGTGGACTAACTAAAAGATTTTGTAAAGTATCCTAGGAGTCTTTTAACATTTCCTGAAGGAATTAACTTCTAAACACTAACAGGGTAAAAAGTATTTATACAATCAAATAATTTAAAAGATAATGATCATTTAATCTCTACAATAAGCATCTTTTGGTAACTTGAAGCAAATAGTGGGTTACACTAGAAGAAAATACTGAGTAACTTATCACTATAACTAATAAAATTATACAAAAAAAACTATTTATAGTATCAGATCTTAACTTATTTATTAACTAATCTTCTATAACTTTAAAATTGTTTCTTGAAGAAATAAAATTTCTTTAAAAAGTCCATAATTTATTTTTTCTAGGTGTGAAATACTCACATCCAGAAGCCAAATTGTAGTAAAGATCAACAATGTTGGGACAATAATGATAACACCGAGGTGAGCAAAGCTTGGCAGTGAATTTAGAATAATTCTGCATAATACTAAACCTCGAACGGATTAAGTATGAAGAACGTAGTATATATGGCCTTTTTCTTTCATTTTCTTTTTATATAATTACCTAGAGCTCCTTGAAGGAAGATCGAAAGAGCAACTAAGAGGATGATCTTCATTTTGGCTCGTAAGGAAATTCTTAAAATTATTTTCTTGCTTGAAGATTTGATGAAGGAAGAGTGAATTGGTTAATCTGCGTGAATGTATAAAAAGGTGGGTGTTTAATAGGTCAAAATTATTACCAGATGACAAAGTAGAGTATTACACTAGTGTTTGCCAAATAATCTGTCGCAATTAAACAATCATAGATTGATTTGATCCTCTATCTTAATGTGTAACGACCCGGCCGGTCGTTCCGTGAGATTAGCCCTGTTTCTCCTATTTCTACTTTATCATATGTTGCTTAGCCTATTTATGTTGTGTTAGGTCGGTTGGTTCGGGTTCGGAGTAGTCGTGGTGAGAACAGAGACACTTAGTCTCTTAAATTAGCTTAATAGTTGAAAAAGTCATAGTTGACTTATTAGTAAACGACCTCGGAATGTGGATTTTATGGCTCAGATAGCTTCGTTAGGTGATTTGGGACTTAGGAGTGTGTTCGGAATAAAGTTTTTATGTCCGGAGTAGAATTAGGCTTAAATTGGCGAAAGTTAGTTTTTGGCGATTTCCGGTCGGCAGTGGAAAATAGGCTATCGGGGTCGGAATGGAATTCCGGGGGTCGGATCAGGTTCGTAATGTCATTTTAGATATGTGTGCAAATTTTCAGGTCAATCGGATGTGTTTTGGATGGTTTCGGCATCCTTGGCGAAATTTAGAAATTTCAAACTTCATAGGCTTGAATTTGATGTGATTTTGGTGTTTTTGCGTTGTTTTTGGTGTTTCGAAGGCTCGAATAAGTTTGAATGATGTTATGGGATATGATGGTAGGTTTGGTTGAGGTCCGGGGGGCCTCGGGTGTATTTCGGATGCTCAAACGAGCACTTTTGGTCTTTGGGAGTTTGCAGGTTTTCTGGTGTTTTAGCAGCAGTGGTTTGTTCATTGCGATCGCGTGAGTTCATCCGCGATTGTGTAGAGTAAATATTGAGGCAGGAAGATTTTTTCTATGCGATCGCGTAATAAGGTTTGCGATCGCATAGGTTGGGCAGCCTTGAGCAGTGCGGTCATGTGGCTCCTTGTGCGATCGCATAGGTGTTCTGAGGCGCGTGAGAGGGATGTATGTTTGAGCTACGCGAACGTGTGTGTGGGTATGTGAACACATAGAGTGGGTTTGGAGTGTGTATCGCGAACGTGTAGCGGGAAACGCGATCGCACTGAAGAAAGATATAGTGCTGGGCAGTGTTTTATAAAAGCCCTTTCTTACGAATTTGTCTATTTTCTATTTTCCTCCATTGTTGAGCGGGTTTGGAGATCTTTGAGAGGCATTGAAAAGGAAATCGAAGGGAATCACTTGGAGGTAAGATTTTCGACTTCATAAATCGATTCTATGTGGTTTTCTAAGTAATTAAACCAGAAATTAGTTGGATTTAAACCCAAAAATTGGGGATGTTAGGTGCATGAGAATTGGAAATTTCTTTTGATGGTGGCCAATTGTGGTCCGATTTTGGTGTTCTTGGTATATATAGAATCGTGGGAGGATGAGGATTTTTATGATGTAAATTTTATAAAATTCCGACACGTGGGCCCGGGACTCGGGTTTGGCCAATTTCGGAAATTGTGCCTAATTTTGATAGTTTTCGATTGGGGTTCATCTCCCTAGCATATTTTGATGTTATTGATCTAATTTGTGATAGACTCGGAGCATCTGGGAACCAATTCGAGGGGAAAGACCATCACAGAGTAGCTTTAAGGCTGTTTTGAGGTAAGTAACGATTGAAACTCTAAACCTAAGGGTATGAAGCCCCTGTATTTTATATTGTTTTGGTAAATGAGGTGACACACATGCTAGGTGACGAGCATGCAGGCGTGCACCGATAGGGATTGTGACTTGGTCCGTCCCGTAGCGACTATTAAGCTGCGTATTCGATTTCAAACCTTATGATAATTTGTATTTTAGAAATTTATACTTGTTTATGGGATATGAGCCATGTTTGGGGCCTTGTGCCGACCTGTTTAGACCCTCAGAGGTACTTTTACACTATTCTTACACTATCGTGATAGAACAATTGTGAACTCAGTCACGTTTTCTACTTCTTGTTATTTTCACTGTTATCACTCGATTTTGAAACTCCGAGAGGTATTTTGGGTTGAGTCCCGTGAGTTGAGATGAATTGTCCGAGTGGCTTGTGAGGATGACTGAGTGAGGCAAAGATCCGAGTATGTGAGGATAGTTATGGATCGGGCTGCACGCCGCAACAATATATATATATATATATATATATATATATATATATATATATATATTATGTATGGATCAGGTTGCATGCCGCTGCAATATATATGTTATATATGGATCAGGCTGCACGGCGCAGCAATACATATATTGGATCGGGCTGCACGCCGCAGAAATATAGCGCTTGGGCTGTAGGAGCCCCTCCGAAGTTTGTACACCCCCAGTGGGCGCAGTCGACTATTATATATATATGTTGGATTGGGCTGCCCGCCGCAGCAGTTGTGTGTATTCATGGTACTTGCTGAGTACGAGTGTTTAAGCAAGAGCATGAGATTCTGATAGTGGAGTCACGAATGACTGAGAGGCTTTCCCGAGAGGCTTTATTGTGAGGGATACTGTGCCCGAGGGGCCTATATATTTATGAAATTACTATTTTCACTCTTCTTTACACTGAACCTCTGATGATAATGTGGGACAAATGTTTTTATACGAGATTTTAAATGGAAACTGGAGTTTTATGAAATATTCGGAAATGTAGATTCCTGACTTGATTTATTTATTTCCACTGTTACTTATTATATGGATTTACATGATTTATAAATGCTCGTCACTACATTCAAGTTTTTAGTTACTTTGATACTTACTGAGTTGGCGTACTCACGTTACTCCCTGCACGTCTGTGTACATATCCAGGTACCAGACCATCTCACTAGTTGATTTTCGGACATGCTTGGAGTTGTTCGAGGATCGAGATAGCTGCTCAACATCCCCAGCTCACCTTCTTTCCTTTCCTCAGTTCATAGTTTTGTCTTTCGTACTTTGGACTTTTGTAATAGCAAGTCACCTTATTGTACATTGTATTTGTAGTCCTAGATGCTCATGACAGTTGACTCCAGGTTTTGGGATAGTGTATAAATTGTTTATCTCATTTTGCTGTTTTAAAATCTGTTAAGTTTCGGGAAATTATGAGATATTATGATAGTCTATAATGGTTGGCTAGCCTAGTTCCATGATAGGCTCCATAACGGCCGGGTTAGGATTTGGGCTGTGACATAATGTTGGGAATAAACCCCCCTGTTACACCCCGTAATATTACGTCGATGTTACATCCTGCAGTATTACATTATGATGATGTTACGCTTCGCAGTATTAAATTACGACGATGTTGCACCCTGTGGTATTGTACGTTGAATTGGTCGCAAAGAAATTGACATCAGTCCAAGGAAAAGATTATTTGGAGATTATAAAGATTATAATATTTCAAACAAGTGATAAGTAAATTTGTGGAAGTGAGAGGGTGAGTGAATCAAAGAAAATAAATTTCGTTGAAATTTGACATTTTGGGGTAAAATACGGTCTAAGCTATAATACTCGGTATTTATGGACTAGTGTCATACAAGGTACCACATAACCATGATAGTAAGGTGTGTAAGGTATGTGAAAAGTGAGTAGTATTTTAAGTAAGAAAAAAATAATTGTTAATTATATGGGTAATTAGTTAATTATTGGGTAATAGGATATTACCTAGTTAATTAATAACTAGTGGTGGATTAATTGAAGTTTTAATACTAAACCCAAAAACGTGGCAGACCATTCAAATTCACTAAATGACTCATGTCTTGGGATGAAAGGTGTCCATTTAAGTGTCATACACATGACACTTAAGTATATTGGAAGCTTGGCCTTTAAATGATCAAAAGGTGATCATATAAGATTTCTTTCAAAAGTCCAACATTTAAAACAGAAGTTCATCTCAAATCCAACAATAACATTTCCTGCACCATTGAAAGAGAAATGACAAAGATCCAACATGAAAATTTCTCTGAAATCTTACAAGACCCAGCGTGTTATGCTAATTCAAAAAAAAAAACAAGTTCGATACAATATTTTTCAAAAATATCACACGAATTTTTCCCTATTCCAGGTATGTTAAGGCTATCCCTTCTTTCTTTTGGCATGGTCCAAATTATACTGAAGAAACGAGCAAATACACAGTTTCTATAAATTACTCTATTCATAGAAATAGTAAGGGTGTCTATATTCTTGATTCCCCATGAGAATTATTATTATTTTCTGTTCATGGGTCTCAGAATAATACGCAGTTGGAAAAGTTTATCCGGAAGGAATATTGAGATTATTACGTACTTTTCATGCACGTCATACATGTGCATTGACCCATGACCAGATGGCGTTATATACACGTATATATATAAATATATGTATATGGGATATGGGAAAAGGTTACAGCGTTATATACGCACCACCACCTGATCAGCTGGTATATGATGATGATGTTGCCCACAATGGCTGAAATATGATTCAAACGGCGTTATATACTCGTATATATGTATGTATATATATGATTCAAACGGCGTTATATACGCGTATATATGTATGTATATATATATGGGATATGGGAAATGTTATGGCGTTATATACGCACCACCACCTGATCAACTGGTATACGATGATGATTTTTCCCACATTGGCCGATATGATATGATGGGATGCCCTCAGAGGGTGATAATGTTATGGAACATGTACCTATGCACGACATGACATTCATACGCATATGCATGACGCTAAAAGTTATTCAGACTTACAGGTTCAGTCATGTACTCTATATGTCATCCATGTCTCTTATGTATTTATTTATGTGCCTTACATACTCGGTATATTATTCGTACTGACGTCCCTTTTTTCCTGGGGATGCTGCGTTTCATGCCCGCAGGTCCCGATAGACAGGTCGAGATCCCTCCAAGTAGGCTATCAGCTCAGCAGAAGATGTTGGTGCACTCCATTTGCTTCAGAGTTGACTGTTTGGTTAGTATGATTAGACGTGTATTGTTTGGCATGGTGGGACTCTATCCCGACCTTTACGACACTTATGTACTCTTAAAGGCTTGTAGACATATGTCGTGTACGTGAAAGATTGTACGGCCTTGTCGGCCTATGTTTTGAGTTTATAAATGATTATGTTGGCCTATTAGGCTCGTATGTCACGTGTATATGATGATGTAATAGGAAAGATACGTTATGTTGGTACTCGATCGAGTAAGGTACCGGGTGCCCATCGCGGCCCATCGGTTTGGGTCGTGACAAAAGTGGTATCAGAGCAGTTCTGTTCTAGGGAGTCTACAAGCCATGTCTAGTAGAGTCTTGTTTATAGGTGTGTCGTGCACCACACTTATAAGCAGGAGGCTACAGGGCATTTAGGATTGTCACTCTTTCTTCTTACTCTAGATCGTGTGGTAGAGATCACTTATAAGAATTCAAATTTTGAAATTCTATTCTATTCGTAATAAGACTAAGAAGGTTGGAAAGAGAGATAGTTGAGAAAAAAGCTCGTAACTCCAACGCGACTACCAGAGGGGAGAGTTAATCCCTAGAGTAACAAAAATCTGTATGGACTGACAAAAGTTATAGATCTTCTTATGAGACACCCAGGTGGTGCACTCTAGAATATTACGATTAGATGTGAATACTAGCATTCAGAAGATAGGCACTGAAAGCCTGGATGGGATAATTATTACCTTAAGTGTGGCTCTCATCCCTAGTAGAGCGAGGATGTTGAGCAACCCAGAGAGCCAATGAATGAAGCAAGGAGAGCTAAAAGCGAAAGAATGTCGTGTTGAAATTTTCACAAGAAAGGGGATATGAAGAAATATTAGCAGAGTAATGAGAAGAGAGATAAGTAAGCATTATGAATAAGGTATGATACATGGATAAAGACGGTAGAAAAAAAGAAAAGAAAAGAAGAAAAGATGACAGTATTACAGAATCTATAGTCAAGTAAAGGAAAAGACAAGAGGTGATAGGCTTTGAGACAACAAAAGAGTATAGTCCATAAAGTCATATCCTCATCTAAAGAAACAACTTCGTGACTCCAGTGTGACTACCTAAAGGAAAAGTTAAAACCCCTGAATAATAGAAACCAATATGGATTGGTGAACAAGATAAACTAAACATAAATTAGGGACCGGGTGATTTGATAATAGTCGGCCTCATGAGAATCTCAAATTTCGTTCCAACGGTAGTAGAATGGACAATAGAAAAAGATTCAGGAGAAAATCAGAGAATGGTCATTCTGGAAGACGCTTCCCTAAAGCAAGTAATGTAAGCAAAGTTAAGCTTAAGGGACTGTAGGAACCAATTACATTAAGTGTCACCCTCGCGAGTAGGGAATTTTGTTATCCTTGATACAAAAGGATTATCGCAAGGCAAGTAAGGGTCATTGGTGATGTGAAAGGACGCCAAAGATGAAGAGGAAAAACATCTATAGGCAGGTCGTCATAGCTTCAAGTCTTAGTACACCCCTAAAGGGGGGAATATGGAATAATGTGGCATTAAGTCAGATTTAAGTGGTTCTAGTGACTATGGAATGGTAAAGAAAAAATGCGGTAAATGAAAGATGAATGAGATGGCACTTATCCAAATCTTGAAGATACGCTACGATTCAAGAATATTGTGCAAGCACGACATCAAGAAGAGAAAGTAAAGGTTCCTTCCCGAGCTGTTATTAATAAATAAGAAACCGGTGCGAGACATAAGTTATGACAAAGGAAATAACCTAAGAAAGATTACGAGGAATATTGATATGAGAATGGGCCAATGAGTAGTTAGTAATTGGTCAGGAAGATCCCAATTATGGCTAAACAAGAGGTTACAGACGAGTCATTGGATCGTGTAAGATAAACAAAGTGAACCCCAACATGGGGAATTCAGCCTCGCAGTAATGACATTATAATACTTGAGATATATTCATATAGGATTTGGGGAAGTTAAAAAAGTACCGTATGAGTGTTACAACAATAACAGAGAGACCCACTAGGAAGATAGTCAAAATATTAATTCAGAAGCAACCCTACAAGCACAAGGACGTGGAGGTAAGTAACTACAGGTAAGTATAGGCAAGGAAGGACATCATAAGGTCCGTAGAGTATACAATATAATAAGCTCAAAACTTTACAAGAGTCAGAAGGTCTTCCCAAATTACTACAATGAAGACTAGCTAAGGAAAATAAGGAAGAAGGCTTCAACCTAAACTCATTGACCTAAAGAGAAAATGGTCTTGTAACAACAGTTTCACAACAACATTGAACGTCCTCCACAAGAAGGAGGAAACTACAGAGGCTAATGGACGGGGAAGTAAAATCAAAAGTAATACTCGAGACCATATGAAGTTGCACGAAAATTCCGGCATACGTGGGTACTAAGACAAGCTAAGTAGGAACGCAACAAGGAGGCAAAAAGACCAGGGAAAGTAATAGCTTACGTTTGAAGGAAGCTGAGAAGGACCGAGAGGAATTATTCGATCAATGATCGTGAAGTAGTTATGTTACAAACATATTTAAGAGTTCGGATAAGCCATGCAGCATATATGTTGACAATCATACAGTCGTAGAAGACTCCGATATAAGTTAAAATAAAGAATTGAGTCCAGGTTATAGACAAAGGATTGAATTGTTAGAAGATTGTATCCTGAACATTCCATAGCATCCATGAAAGGGCTAAAACAATACCATGAGCCGCAGATCAGAAGATGGCTTAAGAGTAGATAAAGGCTGACCAGAAGGGAGAGGGAATTAAAGAGTTACATCAACAAAGTAAATCAGGAGTCTAATTATCAGACCGAGAAAACTATAGAAATCGGGATTGAGAATATCGCATAATTAATCTTAATATCAAAGGTACAAGAGAGATAGTACAAAAATAATATTTTATAACGGCTCTATGATAAAGCCAGTTAGAAGAAGTACCAGCCTCATAAGAAGTCGGTATGAAGCTCCCACCGGATTGTGTATGCACCAGAGGTGCAAGTATTATAATAGAGCTTCAAGATATGGGCGTGAACTACACCTACATGGGAGGGAGGTTATGAAAGAGATAAAAGATGTGATGCGAGATTTTAAGGTAAGGTAAAGGTGAACAACGTACGAGATACTCAAATGCAGAAGGTTATGAATAGTGCATACTTCGGATAGAAGGCTAGAAGCTCGAGGATTCAGTATCCAGGAATGATAGCATTGTCAATGGTATTATTTTTCAGCCTATGGTCTCTAGGTATTGAGGGGCCTAGTCAGGAGAGAAAAGAAGAGTTAGAGATAATGTGATATCTCGCTTAATGTTCCAGAATAACATAAGGCAATCAATGGTGCAAGCAAGTGGAAGGAAGGTTGCAAGTAGTATAAATAGATATGTGTAGGTCGCAAACTAAAGTATGGTAAGCGACAAGGTTGAAGTAAGGATAAGAAAAAAATGAGTGAGAAGGTGACGAGAATGAATAAGTTCTCAGGATTAAGCCCATGAAAACTAGAGAGCTGATGGGTTCTCTAAGTTATAGAAAGCTCAGTATAGCCTGAATAAGCTCAAAAGAGTCTATGATTAGTAGCATTAGAAGAGTGGAATGTTGCCCTGGTAGTGAAATAAGGGTGTGATTGCGATAGATAAAGGATGACGTTTAGGCCTTTGAGTAAGTAATGATTTGAAGAGGATTTTATGGTTTGTACGAGAATAAAATACCCACGTAAGTGAATCACATTGGGATGCCATAAAGTACGGTCATTGAAGTACAGTATCACCCCTAAGTGGATTAGGAAAATCACTTCAAATATTCCTCGATGTAACGTAAGCCCTAGTGGCAAGGTATGGCATAAGAGTTTCAAGTTATCAGTGGTATATGGTAAATTAATATTGAGGTGAATCAACAAAAGATGGATAAAAGTTCAACAGTATAAGATGAGATTAGACCATTAATCTTAAGGATAAGCAAGCAGAGTAACCTGGAATTGGTTGCAGACCTCAGTAACGATAATTCGAAGTAAGAATTATGGTAAGTATGGCCTACATAGATGTAGTAAAGTCAAACTAATGGCTAACCAGTTCCATGAAATAAGATGTAGCCATATTCGCAAGTTCTACAAAGTATCGAGCGAAGAACATCAGTACATCTATAGATGCCCAGAGAGGCATCCTATTAAGCCTTGTATATGTTTACAAAATAAAGCCTAGAGATTGGCTAAAAGCTGGAGGAAAAAGGAGAGAAGAGTCGCATAGGCACACTTACAAGGTCAGTATCGTAGAGGCTGCATGATAGGAAATAGCAACAGTTACGAGATTGGAAGGAATTCGATCACAAGTCATGGCGTGGAAAGGAGGCATAAAGGGGGGAATGCCCTGGCCTTTGGGATTTATTCAAAGAACAATTAGCTAAATGGAAAGGAGAATATTAAAGTATTCGCAAGAGCTATGGGTTATGAGAATGATAAGTGCATCAGCCAACATTCGAGGATGAATGTTCCAAAGGGGGGAATAATGTTACACCCCGTAATATTACATCGATGTTACATCCTGCAGTATTACATTATGATGATGTTACGCTTCGCAGTATTAAATTACGACGATGTTGCACCCTGTGGTATTGTACGTTGAATTGGTCGTAAGGAAATTGACATCACTCCAAGGAATAAATTATTTGGAGATTATACGGATTGTAATATTTCAAATAAGTGATAAGTAAATTTGTGGAGGTGAGAGGGTGAGTGAATCAAAGAAAATGAATTTCGTTGAAATTTGAAATTTTGGGGTAAAATACGGACTAAGCTATAATAATCGGTATTTATGGACTAGTGTCATACAAGGTACCACATAACCATGATAGTAAGGTGTATAAGGTATGTGAAAAGTGAGTAGTATTTTAAGTAAGAAAAAAATAATTGTTAATTATGTGGGTAATTAGTTAATTATTGGGTAATGGGATATTACCTAGTTAATTAATAACTAGTGGTGGATTAATTGAAGTTTTTGGATAAATACTAAACCCAAAAACGTGGCAGACCATTTAAATTCACTAAATGACTCATGTCTTGGGATGAAATGTGTCCATTTAAGTGTCATACACATGACACTTAAGTATATTAGAAGCTTGACCTTTAAATGATCAAAAGGTGAACATATAAGCTTTCTTTCAAAAGTCCAACATTTAAAACAGAAGTTCATCTCAAATCCAACAATAACATTTCCTACACCATTGAAAGAGAAATGACAAAGATCCAACATGAAAATTTCTCTGAAATCTTACAAGACTCAGCGTGTTATGCTAATTCAAAAAAAAAAAACAAGTTCGATACAATCTTTCTCAAAAATATCACACAATTTTTTTCCTATTCCAGGTAGGTTAAGGCTATCCCTTCTTTCTTTTGGCATGGTCCAAATTATACTCAAGAAATGAGCAAATACACAGTTTCTATAAATTACTCTATTCATAGAAATAGTAGGGGTGTCTATATTCTTGATTCCCCATGAGAATTATTATTATTTTCTGTTCATGGGTCTCAGAATAATACGCAGTTGGAAAAGTTTATTCGGAAGGAATATTGAGGTTATTACATACTTTTCATGCATTTCATACATGTGAATTGACCCATGACCAGATGGCGTTATATACGCATATATATATGTAAATATATGTATATGGGATACGGGAAACGGTTACGGCGTTATATACGCACCACCACCTGATCAACTGGTATATGATGATGATGTTGCCCACAATGGCTGAAATATAATTCAAATGGCGTTATATACACGTATATATGTATGTGTATATATATGATTCAAACGGTGTTATTTATGCGTATATATGTATGTATATGTATATGAGATATGGAAAGGTTAGGGCGTTATATACGCACCACCACCTGATCAACTTGTATAGGATGAAGATTTTTCCCAGAGTGGCCGATATGATATGATGGGATGCCCTCAGAGGGTGATGATGTTATGGAACATGTACCTATGCACGACATGACATTCATACGCATATGCATGGCACTAAAAGTTATTCAGACTTACAGGTTGAGTCATGTACTCTATATGTCATCCATGTCTCTTATGTATTTATTTATGTGCCTTACATACTCGGTAAATTATTCGTACTGATGATCACGCTCAACTATGTCTTGTAGAAGACTAAGAGGGCGTTGCAAATATAATCCTGGGGTATTATGCCCAGAGTCGATCCCACAGGGAATTGACGTATCAAGCAGGCTGTTTAAATTAGTACTCAGCTGTCACCTGATGTTATTTAAATTACTAATACTAAAGATTAAAATTAAAGATTAACTATGCTAAGGTATAAACAATTGTAATAAAAATCTAAGGTTATGGTTTCCCCCGCTGGTGAACTTACTTCTCGGATACTTCGTATAGCTTGATTAATNCCCTGGCGTTTGGACCCAAACGCCTGGCTAACGCCAGGCTAGGGCTGGCGTTTCAGCCCAAACGCCTGGCTAACGCCAGGGTGGGGCTGGCGTTTCAATCCAAATGCCTGGCTAACGCCAGGCAGGGTCAGTGTGTTTGGCTCTGTCGCCCGGCTATCGCCCGGGTGTCTCCTTTCGCGTATCTTTCGACGTATTTGCATCCTTTTAGCTCCGTTTCCATCTCCACTTCACCTACACATGAAATAAACTCCATTAAGCACATAACAAGTGTATTTTTATCATTAATGCGCATAAAATGTAAGGTATATCACATGTTAAACTATGCAATTTAGTCTCGCATCAACTGACGTCCCTTTTTGTCTGGGGACGCTATGTTTCATGCACGCAGGTCCCGATAAACAGGTCGAGAGCCCTCCAAGTAGGCTATCAGCTCAGCAGAAGATGTTGGTGCACTCCATTTGCTTCGGAGTTGCATGTTTGATTAGTATGATTTAGACGTGTATTGTTTGGTATGGCGGGACTCTGTCCCGACCTTTACGACACTTATGTACTCTTAGAGGATTGTAGACATATGTCGTGTACGTGAAAGATTGTACGGCCTTGTAGGCCTATGTTTTGAGTTTATAATTGATTATGTTGGCCTATTAGGCTCGTATGTCACGTGTATATGATGATGTAATAGGAAAGATACATTACGTTTGTACCGGGTTCCTGTCGCGGCCCATCGGTTTGGGTCGTGACACCCCCACAGTAATAATATTCAGGGTAATAAAAGTGGAATAATAACGTAGCACCGAGATACGATAATCAACAATAATAAAAGAGTGACAACGACACCAATATTTTTACGTGGAAAATTCTTCTGAATAAAGAAAAAAACCACGACCCCGAGAGGAGCAACTGATATCAGTATAGTAAGGAATTTTACACTTTGTAGGACCTAGTAAAATACTACAAAAACCACTACAATACTAAAAAAAACCTCTTTTGATATTTTCACCTCACTACAATATCGCTCACACTCTCTATTTTTTCTCATAGACTATTTTCTTATACCCTGTCTGTGATGCCTCACTCTTTCTTTCTCTCTTTGTTGGTGTATTTGAAGAAGTGAGAAAGCTCTCCTTTTATAAGGCAAAAGAGCCGTGGGCTCAAAGTATTCTATAGGAGGATTCAAATCCTCCTCCACACATTCCAAAACTTGGTCCCCAAGAATGAGTAATATCCAAGTATTGCTGTAGGGGCATATGCCTATATTGATGGGATGGACCCCACAATCTCCCCATCCAGTCCTATCTACCCGAAGGAGGTAAAATTAGGGTTTCTAGTCTGAGTGCATGCCGACATGTTCTTTGCATAGCTCCAACTTGCCTCTCGGTACCACCTTGGTCAGCATATCTGAAGGATCTCACTTGTATGGATCTTGTTGACCTGCATAGATCCATCCTCTATCTTTTCCCGGATCTAATGATATCGCACGTCGATATGCTTTGTTCTTGCATGATACATGGTATTTTTTATCAAGTCTATTGCACTTTGACTGTCACAATAGACTATATATTCCTTCTGGTGCAATCCAAGTTCTTGAAGAAACCGTTTCATCCATACCATCTCTTTGCCAACTTTAGTAACGACAATATACTCTGCTTCAGTTGTAGAGAGTGCTACACAATTCTGCAACTTCGACTTCCATGATATAGCTCCCCCTGAAAATGTGAAAAGGTATCCGGTATTAGATTTACGATTATCAAGATCACCTACCATATCAACATCCGTGTAGCCCTTCAAGACTGGATCAGATACCCCAAAACATAAGCAATCTCCTACAATACCTCTTAGGTACCTGAGTATCCACTTGACTGCTTCCCAATGTTCTTTTTCTAGTATTTTAATGCAACATGCTAACAACACCAACTGCATGAAAAATATCAAGTCTGGTGCATACCATTGCATATATTAAGCTTCTGACTACTAAAGAATAAGGAACTCTAGCCATGTTCCCTTTCTCCTCCATTGTTGTAGGACACATCTTCTTGCTCAAGTTCGGATGACCAACATGAGGTGTACTAACTTGCTTAGCACTTTTCATGTTGAAGCGTTCCAGTACACGTTCAATGTATTTCTTCTAAGATAGCCACAATTTTCTACTTGTTCTCTCTCGAACTATCTTCATCCCCAAAATTTGTTGTGCTGGGCCCAAGTCCTTCATGTCAATTTGGACAAATCTCCCTTCAACTTTGCAATTAGCTCTTTGTCTTGTCCTACAATCAATATGTCATCCATATACAACAATAATATAATAAAGTTGTTATCAGAAAATCTTTTGAAGTATACACATGGAACAAAATAGGTCTTTATGTATGATTTTTCATGAATGAGTCAAACTTCATATACCACTGCCTTGGTTCGTGCTTCAACCCATAAAGACTATTATTCCATTTGCACACCATGTATTTCATTCCAGCTACTTCAAATCCTTCTGTCTGCTCCATATAAATCTCCTCTTCCAAATCCCCATGAAGAAATGCATTTTTCACATCCAACTGTTCCACTTCAAGATCTAGGATAGCTGCTAAGCTCAAGATTGTACAAATATAAGTTATTTTGACAACACGTGAGAAAGTTTCATCAAAATCAATACCTTTCTTCTATTCGAAGAGTTTAACCACCAATCAAACTTTGTATCTGACCATCTTGCCATTTCCATCTTCCTTGAGTTTAAAGATCCACTTGCATTTGAGTGGTCTTTTACCCTTTGGAAGTTCAACTAGTTTTTACGTGCTATTTTTCTATAGATATTCCATCTCTTCTTGCATAGATTTTATCCACTGGTTCTTTTCTGGATGGGAAAACACCTCCTTAAGACTTTCTGGCTCCCCCTCATCATTGATGACGACGTACTCCATGGAAGGGTACCTGCATCCTTGGCCTTTCTGATCTCCTAAAAAATTGAGGATGTTCTTCTCCCTGAGTGGGGTACTCCACTTGCTTGACATCATCATCAACTTTCTCCCCTTGCTCAATAACCTCACCGGTTGCTCCCCCTGCTCGGCAACCTCGTCGGCCCTACTTTCTGCACTTATGGGATTGTTAGAAGTAGAAGGAATGGTAAAAAGGTTAGGGATTATACCATTCTTGGCCTTCTATGACTGATCATCTACAACTCCAACTTCACTTTCTCGAAAGATTACATTTCTTCTTCTAATGACATTCTTCTTTACAGGATCCCACAATCTGTACCCAAACTCTTCATCTCCATATCCGATGAATATGCAGGGAATGGGTTTATCATCCAGCTTTGTTCTCTTCTCCATTGGTACATGTGAAAAAGCTATGCAATCGAACACCTTTAGATATGAGTTGGACACCTCCCTGTTGGTCCAAACTCTCTCTGGGATGTCAAACTCCAATGGAATTGATGGATTCCTATTGATCAGGTGACATGCTGTCTGAACCGCTTCACTACAGAATGACTTGGGAAGTTTAGCCATTCTGAGCATTCGTCTCACCTTCTCAACAATGGTGCGGTTCATCCTCTCGACTACACTATTGTGCTGTGGGGTTCCAAGAGCTGTCTTTTCATGTCTAATCCCATGAATTGAACAATACTCTTCAAATTCTCTTGAAGTGAACTTACCTCCATTATCACTTTGGAGGCGCTTTAGCTTTCAAACCGTCTCCCTTTCCACCAGAGCATGAAACTTCTGGAAAACATGAAACAACTGATCTTTGGTTTTCAAAATATAAACCCACAATTTTCGTGAAGCATCATCAATAAAAGTAACAAAATATTTGTTACCGTCCATCGATTCAATTTTCATTGGACCACAAACATCAGAATATACCAAATCAAGTATATTCAATTTTCTTTCAGAAGATGACAAAAATGGGACTCTATGCTGCCTACCAAATAAATAGTAGTCACAAGGTTTTACCATTGCACTTTTGGCATAAGAAATGAGTGATTTTCTGGCAAGAATCTGCAATCCCTTCTCGCTCATATGACCCATTCTTTTGTACCACAAATCTGTAGAAATCTCATCTTGTGCCGCGTTCAATTCACCTCGGACTATTTCTGCATTTGTCCTATACAATGTGCCACGATCAAATCCCTTTGCAATCACCAACGATGTCACGCCCCGAACCCGGGGAGGTGTGGCTGGCACCCAATGCCGAGCTGGTCCGAGCGAATCACTCTGTAACTCATAATCATTCGATCAAAACTAGAACGTACATAGGTCGAGTTGGCTGAACTCATTACTTTTGTAACTATCATGGGCCAACATGGCCACAACTCATTATGTACAACTGTAAATGGGCACCATTGTATCAATAAACTATCGTTCTTAAGACATGAATACATATGGGCCGTCAAGGCCTCTGACGTACCGTACAAACTGAACCTCTGTCTATAAAGCCTCTAAGATTATTTGAAATCAAATGGGACAGTGTACCGGCCTACCCATAAATCTGAAGTAAAACTCTGACACGATGGCTCATAGACTCGGCTGCACTCCGAATGAGGTGGAGTCTTATCGATCCTTTGCTGAATGCCAATCTCGTCTACTATGAGGCTCGTCAAACTGATTATCTATACCTGCAGGCATGAATGCAACGTCCCCAACAAAAGGATGTCAGTACGAATAATGTACTAAGTATGTAAGGCAATATACTGAAAGCTAAACTGAATTGATCATATAACAACTGAAAATAACTGGAAGTCAAAGATAATCTGAAGATATGCTTACCTGTTGATACGGACTCAACTCTCTCAATATAGTAAGTAAAATAGTTGTCCGGCCCTATAAGGCTCGGTATAGATATATAACTGCTCTGCCGTAGTAGGCTCGCTCATAGGCGCTCGGCCATACTAGGCTCTGTATCTCGACCAACTGGCCTCACTCATACGCGCTCGGCCACAATAGGCTTGGTATATAACTTACCATCTGATAAGAGGTTGACCAATAGGGGCCTGCCCATCGATTATAGCTCGATGGCAATGAAAATACAGTAATACTGTATATATAGACTCTCTTCTCTCTTGACTGGAAGAAGGAAATACTCAATTAATTATTGTAGTTCCGATAAGGAGAATATTGTAACTTACAAGACTAGGAAAATATACGTAAATTCCGAGATTTGAATTTTTCTTTATGCCTCGTTATCAAACTCGTGTAATTATGAGATCATGCTAAAATGAAGGAAAAGCTTAGCCTTAACATACCTGTAGCCATATTTTCCTGAACCTAGGTCCCAGAACATCGAAAAATAGAGCCATTGCTATGCTTGGAGAAAAAAGGATTGCCAAATAAAAAGCTCTCACCAAAAGAATAACACCTTCAAATGCTGAAAGGATTACTCTAGTAAATAAAGCATGATAATTTTTGTGCACGTAGATAAAATGAATTTCTAGGCGGGGAAAGGTCCATATCCGGCAGAGCGTCTGCCACTGCTACATTTTTTCGACATGTTAAGGCAAATATACCAGGAATAACAACGGCAGAGCGGCACAAGGCCAAACTAACTGCTTGAGCAACTCTACTAAGTGGAACAAAAGTTCTTCTTTTGCACAAAGAATTCAGCAAGAACCTCTTCCAAGCAAGTCGGGCATGATGTAATTTAGAATTACTTGATGAAGTGGATGACTGTATCTTGTGAAAATTGTTATAGATGCCATTTTGCAATCTGTACCCAGTAAATGAAGCATATCCTCTAGAAGAAGATATGTATTGTCCATGATATCTATATCGAGAAGAACATATCCCAACCCTAACAAATCCTTTCATTAAAATATAATGCCCAAAGGCATCTTGTAGGGGTGCCAAAAAAAAATAAATTAAATACACTAAGTTTACTTTTTAACAAGGAAGAAACAATAATATGAATTCATCTTATCGAAAGTCCTCTCAAAGTGCCATCTTGCAACTTTTAACATCTAATTGGTATTGCATGGCTGCCACGTGGGGGTGGGGGTGGGGTGGGAATGTTTTAATCTTTTATCCACTTATTAGGTAATTAGGTGGTGTCCCATTACCCGGTAATTAACCAAATATTCACATAATTAAGAATTATCTCAAATTATTTAAAATTCTATTTAGTTTTAATATACTTTATATAACTTACTATCATGGTCATATGGTATCATACAAATAAATACATACACTATTATTTTATTAAAATATCTATGTAAAAATACATATATTTTCTCAACTTCTAATTTTCCTATTCTCATATAACGAGTAAAAATTCTCGTACGCTTAATTCTTATAATGGTAAAAATATAACTTTCTTTTCTTGTGAGAAAATAAGTTCTATCTTTTACAATAAAGAAAATCTCATAAACTTTCTCATATTATGAGTATAATTTATCATATCCGAAAATAATAATAATGATAACTATCCAAAATGACCGCATGAGACAATGCAAAAGCATTACCAATACTTTCATTGCCCCCTTATCCTCATCGAAATGCTGGATAATGTTATTAGACATGTTCAACATGTTAAGTTTAAGAAGCAATAGTCAATGATGAAAATTGCTAGGTAGATTTCGTTGACTCACTACAGGGATAGGAATTGTTCAGAAGGAACAAATAGGAGGGCTCTGAATATGTAAATGTACTAGCACCATCTTAGTGCTAGATTTTTTTTATCGATATATCCATGACTTACCTGTTCAAAAAAAAGATTAAGAAGCAAAAAAACCTGCTTCCTTCACTTAAGATGAATCTTGTAAAATAAATACTTTATAAAAGATCTAGGTGGCGTTTGTTAGTGGAACCTTTCAAATATCTCGCAAAAACTTTCCCAAAAACATATTTGTTTAAGTTTTTCAAAAAGCCCTAGCAAAATGTTTTTTCATAAAGCTGATTGTTGAAGAAGTTGTTTGACTATGCTTTCCAAACAAAATTCATTGTTCATTCATAAAGAAGGCACATATTTTCGGATAAACTACCGCTATCCAAACACATTGTTAAGGAAGCTAAAATATAAGGTTAAACTTTTACTAAAATACTCCACTTAAAAGAAAATATCATACTAATATAATATCTAACGGTATCAAGGTTGTAAACTTATAGGATCTCATAATAATAATAATAATGTCTTAAACTCTCTATAACCTCCTAATAGACATAATCCCTTCGAACTCATGTGGATTTACTACGGCACATCCTAGTACTAAGGTACGTGATGTAACAAACGATCCCTTGGTGAGTCTCTACTTTTGATTTGCAAAGTAGTTCTCGTATCCATCTCGGTCTAAAGCAATTCCTGAGATCATGTTCATCTGCAAATCGGGTACATGTCACACGTCTTTTAGAACCAATGTGCATCCGACATTTGTCTTGATACAAATGTCACCAATCCTTGCAATCTTTGAGTAACTTGTGTTACCCATTCTCACAGTGCCGAAATCACATGCTACATATCTGCAAAAAAGATCTCTTA
Organism: Nicotiana knightiana; assembly: GCA_005239525.1. Lineage (NCBI taxonomy): Eukaryota > Viridiplantae > Streptophyta > Magnoliopsida > Solanales > Solanaceae > Nicotiana > Nicotiana knightiana. Next base: position 40,551 of record ML406723.1, on the reverse strand, counting down.
CCGGTGTGGCATGGTAAGATGCTGATGTGTCAACCACTCATTCCGACTCTGGACCTGCCAAATGCATGCATTCCTCTTCGTCATTTATGAAGAGAACAATATTATCATTGTTTTGCAACGTGGCAGTTGTGTTGCCGTCATTCTTCTGACCACTGTTTTCACCTTTTCCCTTCCTTAGATTTATACAGTCTCTTTTGAAGTGACCTGGTTGATCGCAATTGTAGCAATTTCAGGCTTTTGACTTGGATTGATTCTTGGACTTCCCACGAGCTCCAGATCTACCATAATTTCTTGAAATCCTTTGGTAACTCCAGCCTTTACCTTCTGTGATGAGAGCCTTTCCTTGATTTTCAGGCTTCTTTCTCATCTTCTCATTGAGTAGAAGAGCCGATGTGACGTCTTTCAACTCAATGGTTATCTTACCGTGCAGGATGATTGTTGCCAAATTATTGTACGAAGATGGCAACGAGTTCAACAACAAGATGTCTTTATATTCTTCCTCGGTTTCACTTCGTGGTTGGCGAGCTGTGTGATTAGTTTGTTAAATACATTTAAATGTGACAAAAAATTCGTACCTTCACCCATGTGTAGGGCGTATAACTGCTTCTTCAGGTACAATTTTATTTGTCAGCGTTATGGACATGTATAGACTTTCCAACCTTGTCCAAATACCACATGTGGTGTCTTCATCAATGATGTTATATACCACATCATCTGATAAGTGCAACCTGATTGCACTAGCAGCCTTTTCATCCAAGTTAGACCAATCCTCAGCTTTCAAGGTATCAGGCTTTTCGGCATCAACATCTAGTACCTTGTGTAATACCTGTTGAATTACCAGATCCCTCATCTTTCTCTGCCATGTTGAGAAACCGTTATCTCCGTTGAATATTTCTACCTCGTACTTTAGTCCGGACATTTTCTTTCACCAAGTATAGTACTACCGGTCGTGAATAGTATTTCTGTGTATGAGCAGAACCTATGCTCTGATACCAGTTGTTGGGAATAAACCCCCCATAGTAATAATATTCACGATAATAAAAGTAGAATAATAACGTCGCACCGAGATACAATAATCAACAATAATAAAAGAGTGACAGTGATACCAAGATTTTTAGTATGATAATCAACAATAAGTGAGACAGAAATAAAGAAGTAATTGTTGAATTTGAAATTTGGATAAACAAAATAGACGTATTTATATAAGCATGGATTTCTGAATGTTTGAAAAACCGATGATCATCCAAATGTCAAACCTTTATTCATAGTAAAAAGATATCCAAATGTAAAATAAAACAAGCATGAAAAAGTAAAAAAATTCAGTGGAAGATTTGATAAGGGGGCATCACCAGATTACGATAAAACACGAGGATGGATAAAAAACTGCTTTTAAAACTAAGCAGGGATTATATGAGTGGTTAGTCATGTTATTGAAGAGTAAAGTTGTTAGTTAGGAAGTTAGTAGTCGGTTAGTTAGTTAGGAGTGACAGCTGTACACAACTGTCGAGTTAAAGCAACAATAGCAGTTAGTGTTAGTTATATATATGAGATATGCATTGTATTTGTAGTGAGTTCAATTCAATGAAAAGTAGCTCATTTTCTTCTGCTCATTGCTCTCTCTGTTCTCCATCGTCTTCTTCCTTTAATTAGTGAGAACTTGCTCTATTTGATCATGGTATCAGAGCTTGAGATGTTGATCCGAGTTTTATGTTTGCTTCTTCACTCTAAACTCAAGCGTTTTTTACAAGTTTGTGTTCAGCAGCTCTCAATTTCTCAATTCCTCAATTCTAGGGTTGAGGGATTGAATTTATCAATTACTATCCTCTCTATTATCTTCATCAATGGTGGTAGAAGACAGTAGCTTTGGCTTGAATGTAGGTGATGCGAGACTAGAATTCATAGTTTAACATGTTATATGCCTTACAGTTTATGCGCATTAATGATAAAAATATACTTTTTATGTGCTTAATGGAGTTTATTTCATGTGTAGGTGAATTAGAGATGGAAACCGAGATAAATGGATGCAAATACGTCGAAAATACGCTTGAGAGGCGAAGAGGGAACACCCTGGCCTTATCCAGGCGTTTGCCTCCTAAAGCCAGGCTGGCCCTGGTGTTAGGGGGGAGTTTGCCTCCTAAAGCCAGGCTGGCCCTGGCGTTAGGGGGGCGTTTGCCTCCTAAAGCCAGGCCTGCCCTGGCCTTAAGGGGGCGTTTGGCCCCAAACGCCTGGTTCCCTGGTTCCGGTCAATTCTGAGTTTTGACGAGTTTAAGTGTTTCCCGGGTGGAATGGAAGTCTCCTACACGTTTAGGGTTTTTCCTAAACATATAAATAGACTCCTAAAACACAACTAAAAGAGGATTCAGAAGGCATTCGAGGGGATTCGAAGAGAAGAAACCATTGAAGTGACAAAACATTGATTTCTACATCTTTTATTCATTACTTTGTAGTTCAATTATGCAAGTTATTTTGAGTTTGATTCTTATGAACATGTCTAGCTAACTTCTTTAATCTAGGGTTTTGGTAGAACCCCTTGGGGATGAATTTGTTGTGATATTAATATATTTTGGTTGATTAATCTCTATTTGTTCAACTACGTTCTTGTTGTAGTTGATTGAAAGGGCCCTTAATTAGCTGTGCCTATTTATTATGCATCTACTCGAGAGAGAGTGCATATTTAGGTAGTTGTTTGAACAACATCACTCCCGGAGTATAGACGAAAGTCATAACCGAGGGTGTAAAGGTTGGATTAGAGATAACGATACCTCGGGTGCAATCTAAAGTGAACTGTATTGCAATCTAGCTAGCGTAACTTGAGAGAGTGCGTNTAAATTATCATAATTACTTGAGAGAGATTTATGGTAGATAGAGTGTTCATGATTGATAGAGACGATTAATTAAACTATAAGAAATATCCGAGAAAGAATTCACCAACGGGGGAAACCAAACCTTAGACCTTTATTATCATTATTTACAACACATTGTTAGTAATTGCTAGTTTATTATTATTGTCAGTAGAATTAGTAAAACATCACCAAGTTATATTAAAAAGTCTTGAGAGAATTGATTGAGTAAAAGTCGCGTATTCTGACGAATTAATTGATACGCAAATTCCCTGTGGGATCGACTCTGGGCATAATACCCCGGATTATATTTGCAACGCCCGCTTAGTATTTTATTAGACATAGCTGAGCGTGATTAAATTTTGGCGCCGTTACCGGGGATCGAACCCGGGTCACCCGCATGACAGGCGGGAATACTCACCACTTCACTATATTATCTTCATCAATGGTGGTAGAAGACAGTAGCTTTGGCTTGAATGTAGGCATTGGACAGAATACTAGCTCTGCACCAGCAGTTGATCAATTCACCACACCAATTCCAACATTGGATCAACATCATCCACTATTTCTGCAACCTTGTGACATTCTAGGTAGCTCCTTAATCTCGATCAAACTCACTGGTCATGAAAACTATGCTCTGTGGAGCAGCTCTATGCGCATTAGTTTACTCGGAAACGTAAATTAGTATTTATTGATGATAGATATCCTAAATCAAAGTTTGATCCATCACTGCATGACTTATGAGAGAAATGCAATGCAATAATACTCTCATGGATAATGAATTCTGTTAGTAATGAACTGCTAAGTGGAATATTTTATGCTACGGGTGCACATAAAGTTTGGACAAATGTTAAGGAGAGTTTTGACAAGGTAAATGGCTCTAGAGTTCTCTTTCTACATAGACAGATGGCCAGGTTGTCTCAAGGAATCTCCTCTGTGTCCAGATATTTCTCAAAGTTGAAGGAGCTTCGGGCAGAATTTAATGCCTTGTCCTGGGTATGGCTGTGAGGAGTCAAAAAAATATGCTGAACACTTTGAATCTCATAGCCTTTTGAAGTTTCTTATGGGACTAAACGAGTCATATGGACAATCCAGTTATCAAATTATGATGATGTCTCCCACTCCTACCATAAAAAAATCCTATGCTGTGATTATCTCTGAGGAGAGTAGACGATCATTAACAACCTCTACACATACTGTTGATAATCAAGAGAACACAACTTTGTTCAGTAGTAGCAACAATGGAGCTTACAATCCTAGTAACATAGCCTTGTTCACCAATAAAGGAGGTCCTAATTCAATGAGCAACTTTAGTTCAAGAAAGAACACTTTGTACCATGACTATTGTAATTTCAAAGGCCACACCAGAGAGACTTGCTACAAGCTAAATTGTTATCCCCCAAACTTCAAGACAAAGAAGAAGTACAATCCTGAAGGGAACTTTGCAAGAGATAGTCAAGGTGTGCATACTAGGAGTATAGTTAAAGCTTCAAACCTTGGACCAACAGGAGAAAACTTTGAGGTACCACAACTAATTTTGCAGGAAGCACCTCAACTACTGGAGAGGCATCTTATAGCCAGAATCAGAGTAACTCAGTGGGAGTGCCTCACTTCACTCCAGAACAATACTCACAGATTCTGCAGCTCCTAGGTAAGGGAAGTGAAAACAATGAAGCAGCTATGGAAGCAGGTATGTACAATGATGTTACGAATGTTACTTATGTCACTCATGATGCTGTTGGAATCACTAAATGGATAGTAGACTCAGGAGCCTCTAATCATATGGTTAGAAGTTTGAATTCCTTGACTGATTTCAAGCCTTATGATAAGTTCAAAGAAGGAAAAGTACTACTACTAACTGGAAGTCTAGTAACTGTTAAACACATATGAACTGCCTATATCTTCCCAGGAAGATGATAACTAATGTCATGCATATCCCAGATTTCAAGTTTAACTTACTATCCATATCAAAGATAACAAAGGAGTTAAAGTGTTTAGTTTGTTTCTTTCTTCATTTCTGCATTTTTCAGGATCTATTCAGTGGCAAGGTGAAGGGGATTGGTAAGGAAGATAGTGGGCTATATGTGCTCACTTCTAACAGTAGACTGCAGTCTGTGGACAATTCAGGAAAGGGCACTTCAACATCACTTGCTGTAACTACAATAAAGGATAAGAATGGTAGAATAAATGTAGACTTTGGCATAAGAGATTAGTCCATGTGCCAATTGATGTTCAAAAGAAATTACCTATGTTTCAGACTATTGATAGTGCAAATTCTGATAAACATTGTACAATATGCCGTTTGGATAAACAAATAAGGCTACAATTTCCTTTGAGTACTACTATTTCTACTAGATGCTTTCATGCAGTTCATGGTGATGTTTGGGGGCCATATAGAGTGCCCACTCATGATGGAAAAAGGTACTTTCTAAATCTGGTAGATGATCACTCCAGGTATACCTGAATTTTTCTCTTACCTTCTAAAGCCGAAGTCATTGTTGCACTCAGAAATTTCATTCTTATGGTTAAAAATGTATATTCCTCCATAATAAAAGTTCTTAGAACTGACAATGGGTATAAGTTTTTTAACTCTCAGATGACAGACCTACTATAGAATCTAGGCATAGTTCATCAGAGTTCCTGCACCTACACTCCACAGCAAAATGGAGTTGCAAAAAGAAGGCACATACACATTCTTAATGTAGCTAGGGCCTTGAAGTTTCAAGCAACTATTCCACTCAGATTTTGGGGGTGAGTGTGTTCTCACAAAAATATATCTTATCAACAGGCTGCCTACATCAGCTCTCAAAGACAAGTCTAAGACTCTCTTTTAAATGTTGCATGGTAAGTCTTCCAGCTTAGATCACCTAAGGGTATTTGGGTGCCTAGGCTATGTTACTGATCTTAGGATGGTAGATAAATTCTCTCCTAGGGCCATCCTTGCTGTATTTCTTGGCTACTCTATAACGCAGAAAGGGTATAAGATGTATACTATTCACTCCAGAAGCTTCTTAGTCAGTAGAGATGTGGTATTCAAGGAAGATGTTTTTCCTTTCCACTAACTGGATACTCCAATTACATCCTTGTTTCCTGTACTAGACCTGTCTACTCTTCCTAGTCTAGAGTTTATGCTAGATATCCCTAATCCAGCTACATTCCTACCATAGCAACCAATGAAGAGATTATTTCACCCTTAGATATGCATGTTACTTCTGATGGGAGTTCACTAGTACCTTCAATGGATGCAATTCCCAATGACACTGTGCATAATTCTCCCACACAGCCTGCTCCAGACACAGGAAGAAAGTCAGCCAGAGTCAGCAGGCCACCTATTTGGCTGAAAGATTCTGTTACTCAAGGAAAATGGAGTCTCAATTGTTGCTATCCTATGTTCAACTTTGTGGGCTATGACCATGTCTCTACTTCATTCAGTACTTCCCTAGCTGCTTACTCTTCTATTGGGGAACCTAAAACTTATCTTGAAGCAGTCAAAAATCCCAGCTGGATTGCAGCTATGAAATCTGAGATTGCATCTTTAGTAGAAAACAAGACATGGAGTATTGTTAATATACCTGCTGGCAAGGTTCTAATTGGATGTAAATGGGTGTTCAAGGTCAAGTACACGTCCTCAGGAGCAGTAGAGAGATACAAATCTAGACTTGTGGCTGTGGTGTATAGTCAACAAGAAGGCCTAGATTACACTGAAACATTTTCACTTGTGGAAAAAATGGTGATTGTTAGGTCTGTGGTTGCTGTTGCTGCTGCTAAACACTGGCCTATATTTCAAATGGATGTACACTATACATTTCTACAAGGAGATCTTCTAGAAGAGGTTTATATGGATATCCTTCAGGGGTTTGCTGGCCATGGAGGGTATCATAGAGTCCACAAACTACATAAGTCTTTATATGGACTTAACCAGGCTCCAAGATAATGGAGTAAGAAGCTGACTGATGCACTACTACCACTAGGCTTTACCCAAATTCATTTTGACTATTCTCCATTCACAAATCACAACATGATGAGTTGGTTGTGGCGTTAGTCTATGTAGATAATCTCCTTGTAACTGGAAGATGTAATGAGTTGATTCTGAATATAAGGAATAACCTGAAGCTGAAGTTCAAAATGAAGTACTTGGGAGAGCTTAAGTTCTTCCTTGGCATAGAATTTTCCAGACCAGACAAAGGGATTGTCATAAGCCAAGGAATGTATGCTCTAGAGCTAATTGCAGAAATGGGACTTGGAGGTGTTAAGCCTGCTGGTGCACCACTAGAAACTAATGTGAAGTTGACATCTACTGAGTATGATTCATTTGTCAAAAATAATGAAGCTACTGAGGACAAGTTACTCACTGATGCTGGCTCATATCAAAGGCTTATTGGCAGATTACTATATTTGACAATGACTAGAGTTCATATTGCCTTTGTGGTGCAATGACTTAGTTAGTTTATGAACAAGCCCAAGCAGTCACACATATAAGCTTCTCTAAGGATAGTAAGGTATATTAAAGCTGCACCTAGACTTGGCCGGCTAATGCCAGCTCAAGGATCAGACAAACTACAAGCTTTCTGTGACTCAAAATGGGGAGGATGTCTACAAACTAGGAGGTCTGTTACTGGTTATCTAGTGAAGTTTGACAATGCTCTAGTGTCCTGGAAATCTAAGAAGCAAGACACTGTTGCAAGAAGTTCAGTTGAAGCAGAGTTTAGAAGTATGACTTCAACTATTGCAGAACTAACATGGTTGACTGGTTTGTTCAAGGAATTAGGAGTAACTGTGCAGTGACTTATAGATCTTTACTGTGACAGCAACGCATCCATTCAGATTGCAACCAATCCTATAATCCATGAAAGGACAAAGCACATAGACATTGATTGTCATTTTTTCCGGTAGAAGATAAATCAAGGAATAATCAAACATCATGTGTCTACCAAAGAGCAGCAGGTTGATCTTCTGGCTAAAAGCTTAGAGAAGCTCTTGTACCCAAGCTGGGTTGAAAAATATATTTCAACCTTCATCTTGTGGGAGGGTGTTGAAGAGTGAAAGCTGTTAGTTAGGAAGTTAGTAGTCGGTTAGTTAGTTGGGAGTGACAGTTGTACACACTTGTTAAGTTAAAGCAGCAGTAACAGTTAGTGGTAGTTATATATATGAGATATGCATTGTATTTGCAGTGCGTTCAATTCAATGAAAAGAAGCTCGTTTTCTTCTTCTCATTGCTCTCTCCATTCTCCATCGTCTTCTTCCTTTAATCAGTGAGAACTTGCTCTAGATTGGATCACATGTCTTCTAAATAGTTGCCTAGAACTTTTATAAGATTAAAAGTGCTGTAGTGTACTTTGATGATGTCGCAGTATGCATCAAATCTTTTGATGGTCATCTTGTACACTTTAGATTAGTTTTCAATGTCCTTAGGAAAGAACACTTATATGTGAATTTAAAACGTATAGAGAGTGTTATATTCTTGGAGTTTGTAGTTAGTAGAAAGGGCACTATAGTAGATGTTCATTAGAACATCCCAATACAATTAAGTACAAAAAAGGTTAGGACAATGTGGTTACACATGCACTTCGTGGAAATATACACTACTTACTGCCCATACATCTGGACTTATGGAATTTGATTTCACAATGATGTATGCTTCAGACCATGATTTAGGTTCATTTGAAAGATAACATAAAATAGAGGGGTATAAGTTTAAAGATGAGAAAATTTGTGTTCCCCATGTGTTATTATAAGGAACTCTAGGAAGTTCAGCCTCATGGTTGTACATGTTAGGGTTTTGTCCTGAACTATAAATCTATTAGGACTCTCTTTCTTTAAAGAAAGGAAAAAGACTCCTAAAAGAAATAAATCTCCTTCATATGCATTATCCTTTTCTTTAAGGAAAAGTCTTGGACATCTATAAATTGAGGATCTCTGCCTCTCACAACAACAATATCCACAGTATAGTTATTAACATAATCACGTTTAGGAGAGATTTATATTTTTGTATTTTTCTTACATTAAAAACTAGTTTTTAATCTCTTTTATTATAATGTACGTCAATCGACCAGGCCACTTTAAATGATAGTCTCTTATGATATGCCTAATTTTGTTTATCATCAAAGTTATCTTCGTTAGTTTTTCCATGCACTATGTTATTTCTATCCCAATAGTATACACCCTTACCTGTGTCAAGTGGGCCACATTTTGATGAACTTTGTTCTAGGATTAACAAGGACATTGAATTGGATTTGATAGCATTTTCATTCTGGTTAACATGTCAATCAAAATGACATATTTCACACCAGGTCTAAAGAGTGATGCATATTGCATAATTTTATGTTAGGATGTGGTGAAGCTCCTTGGATTCACTAAAGCTATTGATTTGCATGAAGTCCACAAAGCATGACAATTTCATCCCCTAACCTTGTCTGCAGTCTTAACAAGACATTGTATGGCTTAAGACAAACTTTATAGCAGCAGTATGCCAAACCTTCTTATATTTGCAGAGGGGGATACAGATATATAAAGAAATATTTCCTTATTATAAGTTAAACTTTTTTTATTTTCTGGTTTTTATCCGGTTTCAGTACCCGATTTCGGGCCAACTAATTCAGATTCACGTTGATACGTTTCACTTGAGGGTAGAGGTAAAACATCCCTATCAAAGGCAAAATCCATTCTCAGGATTCGAACCCGAGACTTCTTGTTAAGGATGAAGGAGTACTTGGAGGCTTGTTCAAACGGAAAAGCCGTAGTTTATTGTTAATTGTGTTTCGGAAAGAGGTAAGTGTCTTGCCTAGCTTTACTGAAGGAAATTTTCCTAATAAAATGATATTGTTTGTTTCATGGGTGGGTGATGTATCTGCGAGGTGGCGAGCGTATACTCATGTGCTAGGGTATCCATGCTCAGGGAAGATTTTATGATTCTTTGTGCCTTATTGGAATATGTTTTTTTCTTGCCTCATGTTTAACTTGATTTCTATAATAGAATGAATGAAAATTTTAATGCTAGAAACTATGATTCAACCTATAACATATTGATAAAATACGACGGACTCTTTCTGAAACTGTTGATCTGCTAAATTTGGTCCTCACTATACCTAATCACAAATACATGTCTATGACCATTATTCTGAGGTACTTGGATTCCATACTTATGTTGAAGAGCATGTTTGAGCCTTGTCGAGATACTTGAACAATAGGGTTCTTGAATTTTATTAAATTGTCTATTGGTACAAGAATTATGATTGATGTTCACGTGGTGTATTTTCTTAGCCACTCTTCTTGATGTTATCCATGCTTCATACCTTGCTTGTTTCTTTATACATGTGCTTGGCGAAGAATAGTGTAAATCATGAAGGGTGATGTTGTTACGATTCCAATTTCCCTCCATAGGATGTCGTGACGACACCTAGTCTCTAAGACTAGCTACACCGATTACTTACAACAATCTAAGGCAATTTGAAAATGAGAATTTGAATCATTGTTTAATATAAATACCGAAAAAGCGAAATAGGCCTACGTGGAAATAATCATGACAACCTCCCAAGATTTAGTAATACATAGTCACGAACTCTAGCTGAATACATGGGATGATCTCAAAGATCAAAATACAATACTGTTCGAATGACAAGCTGGCAGTACAATGCAAGGAAATGACTCCAAGGGACTGCGGTGACCAAGTAGCTCTACCTTGAATCCTCGCGATCCACAAGCTAACTCTACCTAAGTCCTATATCTCCAATACATAGCTCTACACAAAAGCGTGCAGAAGTGTAGTATAAGTACACCACGGTCGGTATCCAGTAAGTATCAAGACTAACCTCGGTGGAGAAGTGATGAGGTACAAGTCAAGACACTCACTAGACAAAAGAACCCCTACAGTATAAAAGTATAAAGCTAATAATAGAAAACATGAATAAGTAAATGGAAACAAGAATCAACATCTGATATAAATACTAAAGCAATAATAACAGCGTGAAAGTACCGTTGAAACCAAGTAAGGAGCACAAATGACAACAAATTATTCAAGCCATTATAACACAAGTTTCGCAAGGAAATTACCCGAGATACCTCATCTCATAGCCACAACTCACGAGTATCAAATCCACTATCATATGCTCACGGCACCTTGTGCCTACATTTCAAATCAGAACCGCACTGACAACTCACGTGCCAATATCCCCATCCTCCCAGCATGATCACATGCTCACATTCACAATCCTCCTGTCGTGGTCACATGCTCACAATCATAATCCGCCCGGCGTCACAGGCTCACAATCACAATCCCCCCAGCATGGTCTGTCACGACCCATTTTACCCTCCGAAAGGTATCGTGATGGCACCTAGTGTCTATGACTAGGTAACCCTCAAATTTGAGAAAAATGACAAAATCAATAAAATAAAGACAGAAAAGAACTCAAGTAGATATAACGTAGCTGCTCAGCATATACACTTTCACTTCCAAAAACCCAGAATCTCACCATAGTCACAAGCTCTGTACTAAATGTAGCTCTATACAGTGAAACCGTGGAAAAATACATAAGTATTCTATGCCTATACTCATGGGATTCTGCGGACGCGACAGAATTACCTCGCGGTCTCCTGGCTGCTGCTAGAATGACTCCTAGCCACAATACTGGGTGCTGGTACCTAGATCTGCACATGAGGAAAACATGCGCAGGAAAGGGCATGAGTAATCCACATTCGGTACTCCGTAAGTGCCAAGCCTAACCGCATTCAAGTAGTGACGAGGTCAGGTTGAGGCCCTACTGAGTTTTTAAAACAAGTTAATATACAATTTAAAACAGTGAAATATAGATAAGCAATGATAAACAGGATTAATGAAAATGGGAAGATAAACAACAGAAAGAGAGCCCTCGGCTCAGCACAACATATAACTCAACAGTAAATGTGCAATGCAGTACACGAGGAAAGCTCCCGGATCTCAGTCCGTTGTCCCAATTTAAATATGCCATAACGTACAGGGGGAAAGCTCCCAGATCTCGGTCCGTAGTCCCAATTTAAATATGAAATGCAGTACAGGGGGAAAGCTCCCGGATCTCGGTCCGTAGTCCCAATTTAAATATGCAAAGCAGAAGTATGTCAATTATGGCTTAATTAAACAGTCCAGGAAAACAACAGGCAGGAATAGGGTAAAGCTACCTAAGCATGATGCGACTAGTAGCAAAATAAGAGGAAATCAATTCAGAACAGGTAGGCATACTTACTCTTAAGCTATCTACTCAATTAAGATAGGAAACAGTAATATATGAATGAAAATGAGCGATTTCATGGGAGTAAAAATAGGATTTTAGCAACAATGACCCGTGTACGCACTCGTCACCTCACGTACACGGCGTCCACGTAACAAAATCAGTATAAAAATGCCTAAGGGGAAGTCCCCAACACAGATTTAGGCAAGCCACTTACCTTGACCGTGCTAATCAACTCAATACCACGCTCTTTCCACGAGTATCTAACTCCGGGTGGCCCAAATCTATTCAAATTGATTGCATGGTGTAAATATCACTTCAAGGGAACAAAATAGCTATTATTTATAAGCTAAAATGCGAAATTAGGAAATTCGCCCAAAAAGTCCCCCGGGCCCACATCTCGGAATCGGGTAGAATTTATATTTCCCGAACACCCATTCGCTCATGAACCCACTCAAACAAGAATCAACAAAAGCCGACGTCTAAATCTCCCTAAATCCTCAGATTTCTACTTGGGAAATAACATCCCATTTTCATGGTTTTCATCTAATTTCATTGATTAGATTGAGGAAAATGATAGAGATTATCGATATACAAATGGATTAAGGTTAGAAAACGTTACCTATGATTCTCCTCTTCAAATCCCAATGAAACTAGCCAAGTTCCAAGCTCACAATTGATTTTGGATTTATGAATTTCAAACCCTCGGATTTTTTGTTTAACTAGCCTAGATATTTTGCACCTACGACACTGGGATCGCACCTGCAGTGCCACACCTGCGGAAACCCAATCACAGGTGTGAAAATTCATTAAATGGCCTGGGGTCGCACCTGCGGCACCCCTTCGCACCTGCATGCCCGCACTTGCGAAAATACCATTGCAGGTGCGAAAATTCATTAAATGGCCTGGGGTCGCACCTGCGGCACCCCCCTCGCACCTGCGTGCCCGCACCTGTGGAAATACCATCGCAGATGCGAGACACCAGAACTAGAATGGTTCAGCTGCTATGAAATTCTCAAACTCACCCGTTGGGCATCCGAAACAACCCCGAGCCCCCTGGACCTCAACCAAACCTACCAACTGACCCTAATACCTTGTTCAAACTTGGTTGAGCCTTAAAAACACATCTCATAGCATCAAAATCATCAATTATGCATAGATTCAAGCCTTAGAACTTAGAAAATTTCTAGAATTCACATCCCATGCCGAAACACGTCTATACTCATCCGAATGACCTCAAATTTTGCACACGGGTCATAAATGACATTACGGACCTGCTGTCGCTTTCAGAATTCCATTCCGAGTCCGATATCAAAATTTTACCTATCGGCCGAAATCGCTAAAATTCTAACTTTCGCCAATTCAAGCCTATATCCACAACCGACCTCGAAAACACATTCTGAACACACTCCTAACCCTGAAATCACCCAAATGAGCTAACAGAGTTGACGAAATTCCATTCTAGATATGTCTTCACACAGCTCTAGCTACGGCCAGATTTCTAAAGCTAAATTCCACGTCTATGGACTATGTGTCCAAATTCACCCCGGATTTCATCACTCAATGCTCCGACATGTTCCAATAACATAAATAGACATGGGAGAAGAGGTTAATAGGGGATCGGGGCACAAATTCTTAAAATGACCGACCGGGTCGTTACATCCTCCACTTCTTAAGAAAATCGTTCGTCCTCGAACGAACATAGAAACATACCTGAAGCTGGGAAAAGATGAGGGTACTGACTCCGCATATCCTGCTCGGTCTCCCAAGTCACCTCCTCGACTAGCTGACCCCTCCACTGAACCTTTACTGATGCAATATCCTTTGACCTGAGCTTTCTGAAATGCCTGTCCAATATAGCCACAGGCTCCTCAACATATGATAGATCCTTGTCCAATTGGACTGAGCTGAAATCCAAGACATGAGTCGGGTCACCGTGATATTTCCGGAGCATGGAGACGTGGAACACCGGATGAACCCCTGCTAGGCTGGGGGGCAGGGCTAGCTCATAAGCAACCTCCCAACACGTGGCAACACCTCAAAAAGGCCAATAAATCTTGAAATCAGCTTTCCTTTCTTCCCGAACCTCATGACGCCCTTCATAGGCGATACCCGAAGCAAAACCCGGTCACCAGCCATAAATGCGAAGTCACGAACCTTCCGGTCCGCATAGCTCTTCTGCCTGGACTAAGCTGTGCAAAGTCTCTCCTGAATCACCTTTACCTTGTTCAGGGCATCCTGAACCAAGTCTGTACCCAATAATCGGGCCTCGCCCGGCTCAAACCATCCCACGGGAGACCTGCACCGCCTACCATACAAAGCCTCATATAGCGCCATCTGAATGCTGGACTGGTAGCTATTGTTATAAGCAAACTCTGCAACAGGAAAATATCGATCCCATGACCTTCCAAAATTCATCACACAGGCACGTAGCATATCCTCGAGAATCTGAATCGTGCGCTCGGACTGCCCGTCCGTCTGAGGGTGAAAAAATGCGCTCAACTCTACCCTGGTGTCTAGCTCTTGATGAACGGCTCTCCAGAACCGTGAAGTGAAATGTGTACCTCTGTCTAAAATGATAGATACTGGAATAGCGTGGAGGCGAACAATCTCTCTGAAATAAATCTCAACCAACCTCTCCGATGAATATGTAGTTAGTACTGGAATGAAATGGGGTGATTTGGTCAGCCGATCCACAATCACCCAAATAGCATCATGCTTCCTCAAAGTCCGAGCAAGTACAACCACAAAGTCCATGGTGATTTGCTCCCACTTCACTCTGGAAGCTCAATCTGCTGAAGTAACCCTCCCGGTCTCTGATGCTCACATTTGACTTCCTGACAGTTGAGACACTTGGCTACAAACGCCACTATATCCTTCTTCATTCTTCGCCACCAATAGTGCTGTCTCAGATCCTGGTACATCTTTGCGGTACCCGGATGGATGGAATACCGTGAAATATGGGCCTCCTCAAGAATCAAATCCCGAAGCCCATCCATGTTGGGCACACAGATACGACCCTACATCCTCATCACCCCGTCATCTCCTATGGTCACATCCACGGCATCACCCCGCCAGACTCTATCCTAAAGAACCAAAAGGTGGGGATCATCACACTGGCGCTCTCTGATACGGTCACGAAAGAACGATCGAGCAACCACACAAGCTAATACCCAGCAAGGCTTAGAAAGATCCAATATCACGAACTGACTGGATAAGGACGGAACATCTAAGGCTAGAGGCCTCTCAGCTGCACGAAGGTATGCCAAACTCCTAAAGCTCTCCGCCCGGTGACTCAAGGCGTCGACCACCATATTGGCCTTCCCCGGGTGGTATAATATAGTGATGTCATAGTCCTTTAGCAACTCCAACCACCTATGCTGGCGCAAATTTAGATCCTTCCACCTGAATATGTGCTGCAAACTCCGGTGATCCGTGAATATCTCACAGTGAACACCATATAAATAATGATGCCATATCTTCAGGGCGTGAACGATCGCTGCCAACTCAAGACCATGAATAGGGTAGTTTTTCTCATGAACCTTCAACTATCTGGATGCGTAGGAAATCACCCTACCGTCCTGCATCAACACCGCTCCCAAGCCAACCCTCGAAGCATCACAATAAACTGTATAAGACTCAAAATCGGTAGGCAAAAACAACACATGAGCTGTATTCAGGGCTGTCTTGAGCTTCTGAAAGCTCTCCTCACACTCCTTGGTCCATATAAAAGATGCACCCTTCTGGGTTAGTCTGGTCATAGGCACTGAAATGGATGAAAATCCCTCCACAAAACGGTGATAATACCCAGCCAAATCGAGGAAAATGCTGATCTCAGTAGCTGAGGACGGTCTGGGCCAACTCTGTACTGCCTCCACCTTCTTCGGATTTACCTTGATCGCATCCGAAGACACCACGTGGGCTAGGAATGCCACAGAATCAAGCCAAAATTCACACTTAGAAAACTTGGCGTACAACTTCTTCTCCCCCAAGGTCTGAAGCACGGTCCTCAAGTGCTGCTCATGGTCCTCCTGGGACCGAGAATATACCAGAATGTCATCAATGAACACAATGATGAAAGTATCAAGATAAGGCCGAAATATGCTGTGCATCAGGTGCATGAAGGCTGCTGGGGCATTGATCAGCCCGAATGACATAACAAGGAACTCATAGTGGCCATATCTGGTCCTGAAGATAGTCTTCAGGATATCTGGCTCCCGAATCTTCAACTGATGATAACCCGAACGCAGATCAATTTTGGAGAACACCCTAGCACCCTGTAACTGGTCAAATAGATCATCAATGCGAGGCAATGGGTACCTGTTCTTCACTGTCACCTTATTCAACTGCTGGTAGTCAATCCACATATGCATCGAGCCATCCTTTTTCTTCACAAATAATACCAGAGCGCCCCAAGGTGATACACTGGGCCTGATGAATCCCTTCTCAAGCAAATCCTGTAACTGCTCCTTCAACTCCTTCAACTCAGGAGGAGCCATGCGATAAGGAGAAATGGAAATGGGCTGAGTACCCGGCAACAAGTCAATGCCGAAATCAATGTCTCTATCGGGTGGCATACCTAGAAGATCAGCTGGAAATACATCAGAATAGTCCCTGACAACTGGAATTGACTCAACTATAGGGGTCTCAGCACTAACTTCTCTCACATAAGCCAAATATGCATTACACCCCTTTTCAACCATCCGCTGAGCCTTAAGAAAAGAAATGAATCGGCAGGGAGTATACTCCAAGGAACCTCTCCACTCTAACCTCGAAAATCCTGGCATAGCCAGGCATTACGGTCTTGGCGTAACAATCAAGAATAGCATAATAGGGAGACAACCAGTCCATACCCAATATAACATCAAAATCTATCATACTGAGTAGTAGTAAATCAGCTCTGGTCTCAAAACCACTGATAGCAATCAAACATGACCGATATACGCGGTCCACAACAAGAGAATCTCCCACCGGAGTAGAAACATAAACAAGGGAACTCAAAGAATCCCAGGATATCCCAGATGTGTAGCAAAATGGGAAGACACATATGAATATGTAGAGCCTGGGTCAAATAATACCGATGCATCCCTATGACAAACGGGAATACCTGTAATGACTCAATCTGAAGTAATGGCCTCGGACCGGGCCGGAAGAGCATAGTACCTGGCCTGGCCTCCCCCTCTAGGGCGACCTCGACCTCCACCTAGAGCTGCCTGAGGTGGTGGGGTAGCAGCTAGGGCTGGAAGAATAGCTGGAGGACCTGGTGGAAGACGTGGAGCCTGATAAATCTAAGGGGGTGCACCCTGATAAATCTGAGGTGGTGCACCCTGATAAGTCTGAGGTGGTGCACCCTGATAAGTCTGAGGTGGTGCGCCCTTCCTCGCTCTGGGGAAATCTATGATCATATGATGAGGGTCACCAACTCAAAGCAACCCCTCAGAGGACGTGGCGGCCGCTGCTGACTCTGAACTGGCCTGCTGGACTAGCCAGTGATAGCACCTCGAGCAGGAGGCACCTGAGATACTGGTGGTGCATAATAAGGCTCCTGAGGTCTAGGAGGAGCTGGAATTCCGCTGGCTGCTGGGAGAGCTGAATGAACAAGGCAACTCAAAAAACCCCTACCATAGCGTGCTGCTGGTGCACGGGCTCCTGAAAAAGGACTAGTCTCTCGAGACCTCTTGGCCTCTCTCTCCTCCCTATCCCTGGCTAACATAGTCTCAATCTTCCGGGCAATACTCACGGCCTGCTGGTAAGTACTATAGGTCTCCAGCTCTCTGGCCATGCTGGTCCGAATACTGGGGTGGAGTCCCTCAATAAAGCGTCGAACCCTCTCTTTGACAGTGACAACCAAAGCTGGCGCATGGCGAGCCAAATCGTTGAAACAAACTGCATACTCTGACACAGTCATGGAACCCTGGCGTAGCTGCTCAAACTCCGCACGCCAAACATCCCTGAAGCTCTGAAGGACAAAATCAATTAAGAACATCTCAGAAATCTGAGCCCAAGTAAGTGAAGCTTCCTCGTCTTGGCTACTAAGCTCAAAAGCACGCCACCACTGATAAGCTGCTCCTCTCAGTTGGAAAGCAGTGAAAGAAACCCCACTCGTCTCCAAAATACCCATAGTGCGGAGAATGCAGTGATACCTCTCAAGAAAACCCAGGGCGTCATCTGAAGCTAGTCCGCTGAACTCAGGTGAGTGGTACTTCTTGTACCTCTCAAGTCGGAGCTGCTCTGCCTCAGGAACAACTATCCTAGTCTCATGCTGATTTGGAGCTGCTGGGGGCATAGGAATATACTCTTGAACCTGCCCAATATGAACCCTCTACTCAGAAGTACGGGCTGCGGGAGTCTGTGTCCCTCCTCCGGCCTGGGATGTAGCTGGAGCTATCGGGAGTAGACCTGCCTGAGACAGAGTACTGAAGGCACTCAAGCACTGAGCCAATGTCTCTTGGAGGTCTGGAGTAACAGTAGGGACCTCCTGTACCCCTCCAATTGTAGCTTCTGGGGGCTCCTCTGCCTCTGCTCTAGCCGGTGCTCGGGCTACACCGCGTGCTTGTCCCCTACCCCGACCCCTGTCTCTGGTGGCTCTGACTGGGGGCTCGGGTGCCTGGTCATCAGTACGTCTGGTACGTGTAGGAACCATCTTCAAGCAAGAATAGAATAGAGTTTAAGGATTTGATGACAACAACTAGCATGATAAGGAATTCCAAAAAATTTGATTGTTCTTAACAGTTACATAGCCTCTCGAAGATAGATAGGGACGTCTCCGCACCGATCCGCGAGACTCTAATAAATCGGCTTGTGACTTGTGACTCCTATGAACCTAGACGCTCTGATACCAACTTGTCATGACCCATATTACCCTCCGAAAGGTATCGTGATGGCACCTAGTCTCTATGACTAGGTAAGCCTTAAATTTGCGGAAAATGACAGAATCAATAAAATAAAGACAGAAAAGAACTCAAGTAGATATAATGTAGCTGCTCAGCATATACACTTTCACTTCCCAAAACCCGAAATGTCACCATAGTCACAAGCTCTGTACTAAATGTGGCTCTATACAGTGAAACAATGGAAAAATACGTAAGTCTTTTATGCCTATACTAGATAAGAAGGGGAGTCGTGGGATTCTGCGGACGTGGAAGAATTACCTTGCGGTCTCTTGGCTGCTGCTAGAACGACTCCTAGCCACGATACTGGGTGCTGGTACCTGGATCTACACATGGGGAAAACATGCGCAGGAAAGGGCGTGAGTACTCCACATTCTGTACTCCGTAAGTGCCAAGCCTAACCCCAGTCAAGTAGTGACGAGGTCAGGTTGAGGCCTTACTAAGTTTTTAAAACAAGTCAATATACAATTTAAAACAGTGAAATACAGATAAGCAATGATAAACAGGATTAATAAAAACGAGAAGATAAACAACAGAAAGAGAACCCTCGGCTCAGTGATGTGTGGCTAGAATTCGTGATTTTAAGCATTATATACCTCGCATTTTATGTGCTTTAATGATAAAATACACGTCGTATGTGCTTAATAGGGTTTATTTTATGTGTAGGTGAATTGGAAATGGAAACGGGGCTAAACGGATGCAAATACGTCGAAGAATACGCGAGAGGGGACACCCGGGGGATAGCCAGGCGCCAAGCCAAACAGCCTGGGGCAGCCTGGCGTTACCCAGGCGTTAGACCCATAACGCCTGGGGGGACCAGGCGTTACCCAGGCCTTAGGGCTGTAACGCCTGGCCCTGCCTGGCTTTACCCAGGCTTTAGGGCTGAAACGCCTGGGCCCCGGGACAGTGAAAAACCGAGTTTTGACGGGTTTTAAGTGTTTCCAAGTTAGAATAGAAGTCTTTGAGATGTTTAGGGTTCATTCTAAACATATAAATAGACCCAAAAACATCACATTAAGGAGCTTTATGCAGAATTTCGTGGGAAGACTTTGGGACAGAGGATTCTACTCAGTTTTTCTTCTCTTCTCTTCTTTTAGTTTTATAGTTTATTCGTTCTAGAGTATTGGGTGTTACATGAATGTTGTAGTTGAAGCTTGAATTATTCTTATTGTTTATCTTAATTGGTTTGTTTATTCAATCTTGTGCTTAATTATTCAATTGCTTGATCACAATTGACTACTATCTACGAATCTAGGGTTGAACTCGGGAGAGGGAATTCTAGATTGCATATAAGATTGGGTAGAGCAAGATCTTAACCCTTCAGGGGAGCGGATTTGCGGTTAGGATAGGAATATACCTAATCGCCTTGCTTGGTTATTATACGGGAATTATTAATGCGTTCTTGTTAATCCTGATTCCATAGGAATATAGGCATTAGGTTAACTTGAATAGGCGAGTTGTACTTCGGGAGAAGACTACGAGCAATATTAACCTCGTCAATCAATAAACCTGATTAGAAGATTTAGGTCGAAAACTCAACGTGATTGTTTAACAACCCATAACTCTAGAATATCAATTTACCTTGAATTCGTCTTTAAGTTAGTTGTCTATTTAATCTTTTGATTTACTATTTTAGATTAATTCTAGTTAAATATTTGTTTGAGTTTAGTTTAGTGGATAGTTAAATCACAAGTCCCTGTGGGTACGATATCTGGACTTCAATTCCTATATTACTTGTCGACCACGTACACTTGCGTGTGCACTGGGAAATCAACCAACACTCAGCACATCATATATCTCAATAGTAAATGTGCAATGCAGTACACGGGGAAAGTTCCCGGATCTCAGTCCGTAGTCCTAATTTAAATATGCCATGCAGTACAGGGGGAAAGCTCCCAGATCTCCGTCCGTAGTCCCAATTTAAATATGCATTTCAGTACAGGGGGAAAGCTCCCGGATCTCGGTCCGTAGTCCCAATTTAAATATTAAATGCAGTACAGGGGGAAAGAAACTGGATCTCGGTCCGTAGTCTCAATCTAAATATGAAAAGTAGAAGTATGTCAATTATGGCTTAATTAAACAGTCCAGGAAAACAACAGGCAAGAATAGGGTAAAACTACCTAAGCATGATGCGACTAGTAGCAAATAAGAGGAAATCAAGTCAGAACAGGTAGACATACTTATCCTTAAGCTATCTACTCAATTAAGATAGGAAACAGTAATATATGAATGAAAATGAGCGATTTCATGGGAGTAAATATAGGATTTTAGCAACAATGACCCGTGTACGCACTCGTCACCTCACGTACACGGCGTCCACGTAACAAAATCAGTATAAAAATGCCTAAGGGGAAGTTCCCAACACAAAATTAGGCAAGCCACTTACCTTGACCGTGATAATCAACTCAATACCACGCTCTTGCCACGAGTATCTGACTCCGGGTGGCCCAAATCTATTCAAATCGATTGCATGGTGTAAATATCACTTCAAAGGAACAAAATAGCTAATTATTTATAAGCTAAAACGTGAAATTAGGAAATTCGCCCAAAAAGTCCCCCGGGCCCACGTCTCGGAATCGGGTAAAATTTATAATTCCCGAACACCCATTCGCTCATGAACCCACTCGAACAAGAATTAACAAAATGCGACGTCTAAATCTCCCTAAATCCTCAGATTTCTACTTGGGAAATTTCATCCCATTTTCATGGATTTTCATCCAATTTCATTGATTAGATTGAGGAAAATGATAGAGATTATCGATATATAATTGGATTAAGGTTAGAAAACGTTACATATGATTCTCCTCTTCAAATCCCACTGAAAATCGCCAAGTTCCGAGCTCACAATCGATTTTGGAATTGTGAATTTCAAATCCTCGGATTTTTGGTATAAACAACCCAGATATTTCGCACCTCTGACACTGGGATCGCATCTACGGTGCCGCTCCTGCGGTGCCCCACCTGCGGAAACCCAATCGCAGGTGCGGAAATTCATTAAATGGCCTGGGGTCGCACCTGTGGCACCCCCTTTGAACCTGCGTGCCCGCACTTGCGGAAATTCATTAAATGGCCTGGGATCGCACCTGCGGCACCCCCTTGCACCTGCGTACCCGCACCTACGAAAATACCATCGCAGGTGCGAGACACCAGAACCAGAATGGTTGAGCTGCTCTCAAATTCTCAAACTCACCCGTTGGGCATCCGAAATGACCCCGAGGCCCCCAGAACCTCAACCAAACCTACCAACTGACCCTAATACCTTGTTCAAACTTGGTCGAGCCTTAAAAACACATCTCATAACATCAAAATCATCAATTATGCATAGATTCAAGCCTAAGAACTTAGGAAATTTCTAGAATTCACATCCGATGCCAAAACACGTCTAAACTCATTCGAATGACCTCAAATTTTGCACACAGGTCATCAATGACATTATGGACATGCTGTCGCTTTTGGAATTCCATTCCGAGTCCGATATCAAAATTTCACCTATCGGCCGAAATCGTCGAAATTCTAACTTTTGCCAATTCAAGCCTAAATCCACAACCGACCTCGGAAACACATTCCGAACATGCTCCTAACCCCGCAATCACCCAACGGATCTAACGAAGTTGACGGAATTCCATTCTGGATCCGTCTTCACATAGCTCTAGCTACGGACAAATTTCTAAAGCTAAATTCCACATTTATGGACTATGTGCCCAAAATCAGCCCGGATTTCATCACTCAACGCTCCAACAAGTTCCAATAACATAAATAGACATGGGAGGAGCAGTTAATAGGGGATCGAGGCGCAAATTCTTAAAACGACCGCCCGGGTCGTTACATGGTCATATGCTCAATATCATCATAAAAACAGATAATACAAGAACACATGGGCATGAACAATAAATGTCAAGTTTCATACTCTTGAGCTAGTATAAGTGGCATGCTATGGTGTATGGTTGTGCGAGTGTGCTATCGCAACTCAATTCAAGAAGAAATATCAAAGACATCGAGTAGCTCATCGAAACAACACAACAAGTCATGTAAGGTGTATGACATACACAAAGAAAAGAACACCATCACACGAATATTAGCAAACAAATATTCCCAAGCCATCACACATCATCCCTGACATTTCCACCCTTATCTCTCTGATACCCACCCGCATCACTCTGCCCTAACAATGTTATTAGACTCCCGTATCACTCCGTATAATAGCCACCCTTATCGCTCCGTCTGAACAATAGCACAATAACCACCCGTATCACCCAGTATATTCAATAACAGTGAGATACCACCCTTATGCCCCACATAACAATAACAATGAAATGCCACCCTTATACTCCGCATAAAAACAACTAAACCATACAACAATTCACATGTGCTATCATCACAACAACACAACATATCAACTCGTACCACAAGTGCCCATAGTCCATAACCTTTTAAAATATCCAACAATATTAATATTTCCACAAATAATAGCCCACGGCTCAAACACAATGTGTATATAATCTCAATAACAACAAAATGAACGGGAAAGTAACTTAACAAGGAACAACTCTCCCTTTAAACAAAAGTTCAATTAAAATAGATTAATGACTTTTGATAACCTCAATTCCAATTAATTGTTTAAGGATAAAATCGATATTGAAAGTATTTCCATGAAATGGCAAACTTCGGATTCTGGTGTATGGATTAGGCTAACCATGAAAGAGATGGCACAAACTAGTACTACATCTAAATGCATGAGAATAACCCGGAAACAAAAGGGTATCATGTAACAACAATTTTAACCAAGAGTAACTCAACAATAAAAGAAATTACATAATGATAAAAGCTGTAACAACTTCAAATAAGCATATAAGAGCAAACTCGACAAGTAAGGAATGTGACATGTAACGACAACATCAAATAGAGCATGTGATAGTTGACAAGATGAATAAAAGATATAACATGTGCTAACAATTCAAAATAAATACATGACAGAAGCCTAAGGGTCTAAACTGGTCAATTTTCACATATAAGCCCGAGTACGTACTCGTCACCTCGTGTAAACGACTTTCACATAACACAAATAACACAAACGACTCAAATTCTAAGGGGTAGTTTTTCCCACATAAAGTTAGGCAAGATACTTACCTCAAAAAAGCTAAACCGATACTCTAAAATGACCTTCTCGTGTGAAACAACCTCCGGACGGCTCAAACCTAGCCAAAATAACTTAATATCATTAATAAAAATGATAGGAAACAATTTCAGATAATAAAGTTTCGATCATTAATGAAAACTAAAAAGTCAAACCCGAGCCCGCACATCAGAACCTGAAAAAATTTAAAAAATATGAACACCCATTCTGATATGAGTCCAACCATACCAAAACTATCCAATTCCGACATCAAATCGACCTTCAAATCCTCATTTTATATTTTTGAATGTTTTTAAAAAAAAATTCTCATTTTCTCAAACTCAAATTTCTAATTTAATGGTAAAAACAAAGATGGAATCATGAAATATAATCAAATCCGAGTAAAGAACACCTACTCCAATCCAAAACGTGAAAATTCCCTCCAAAATTGCTCAAAGCCGAGCTCTCTTACCCAAGAAGTGATAAAATATCCAAAGCCCCCGAAATAGAGTACTCATATTCCGCTAAGTGATTTACTCACCGCAATCGCAGAACATCCATCCCGATGGGGGAGAACAAAGCCTTCAGTTGCAAAAACGTGCTTCACGAACGCGACACACAACCCCAGCAAACATCATGAACGCGCTCTCGACCTCGTTAACACGTAGAGAAATTTCCTGGTGACCCTTCCAATTCCTTATACGTGATTGGGTGTATCATAATGCGAATGCGAAGAAAACAATCCTCAAAGACTTGCGAATGCTTTGTCCTTTGCGACCGTGTAGAACAATAGTGCTTGATTCCACATAACACTATGCTAACGCGAATTCTTCATTGCGATCACGATGAAGAACACCAGGTGATAGAAATCTGCAGTCCAAAAATAGAAGGAAATGACCCGTAGCCCATCTGAAACACACCAGAGGCCCCCGGGACCCCGTCCGAACATACCAAAAAGTTTCGTAACATAATGCGGACCTGATCGAGGCCTCAAATCACATCAAACAACATCAAACTATGAATCATATCTCAAATCGAACTTAATGAACTTTCAACTTCTATAACATAAGCCGAATCATATCAAATCAACCGGAGTAACCTTAAATTTTGCATACAAGTCCCAAATGAAATAATGGAGATATTCCAACTCTTGGAATTTCAGTCCGAACCTGATAACCACAAAGTCAAGTCCCGGTTAAATCTCTCAACCTTTCAAACCTTTAGTTTTCCAATTTTTACCAAAGTGCATCAAATCAACCTATAGACCTCGAATTCCAATTCCGGACACACGCCTAAGTACAAACTCACCATACGAAGGTATTGAAATCATCAAAATACCATTCCGGATTCATCTACACAGAAGTCAAACTCCTGTAAACTACCACACATGCAAGTCATAATACATCATATGGAGATGTTTGAGACCTTAAGCCACCGAACGGGACACTAATTCACAAAACGACTGGTGGGTTCATAAAATTCTCCCTATCTTAAACAAACATTCATCCTCGAACGTGCCAAGAACCATTCCGAAGTTATCAAATCATTGAATTTACTCATCATACACATACTCACGGGTGATTCCACGTCATCCCAATCCACATAGGCCTGACAACACCATCTCAACTGAAGATTATTCCTTCCACTCATACTGACAAACCTTAGAACCAAAATTTTCACCATCCAATTCTTTCCAAAGACCCGATTCCCACATAAACACATATTCCCACAACAACATCTTTGAGCACCATAGCTGGCCATAATCAAATCCAGCATCGGCAATTAACCTCATATCAGCTAGAACCTATTCCAAATATTCACAACACTGAAAACAATGCAAGAAACATGAAGATCCCATAACCATTCACTCCAATCAACAAGTCACATTTAACGCCACCTGGGCACACACCTCGCAAGCTAAAACCCTATAAGCACAATATGAATATGACCGAATATGCAAAGAGAAACACATGAGAGAACTATCAAACAAGCCCAACCAGAACAACTCCCTATCAATACCATAATACGAATCAGTTCCACAAGGGAGAATAAAAACATATGAACTAATCATAAAGATCTCACCTAAATATAACTCTAGCGCGGCACGCGACTCGGTTCAAACATATCAAACCGCATGAAAACAGGAGGATCCCATCCTTAGCTCTGAATCAAAATAAGAATGATGCTCCTATATAAAATTCAAAACCATACTTGTAACGACACCATATGGTGTAGAGTCCTCATCCATACCATGGAAAGCATATCAACGGGCTGGGCCTCCCCCTCTAGAGCACTCTCTATCTGCCAGTCCTCCACCCTTAGCTGCCTGTGCAAGTAGAGTAGTAACTAGAGTGGAGCCTGTAGCTTGAGTGCTCTGACAAAATCCACCTCTCCCGAGTCTAGAACAATCTCTCATGATCGCCACACTCATAACAACCCCTCTGCTGGCGTGGCTGCTCGTACTGAGTTTGTGCCGGATAATTGGAATAATTAGTGTAGGAACCCCGTGCAGGTGGTGCACTAAAATATGGCTGCCCCATACGAGTACCCTAACTAACTAGAGCACCACAAGTAGTCTAAAATGCGAATTGGACTGGCCGACTGCCCGAGCCTCCGCCATGATGGGTCATAGCTGAAGAATAGAATCCACTGAATCCTCCAAAACCTCGAGACCTCTTGGCCTTCTTATCCTCCCTTTCCTTACCCCGGATACACTCTAATCTCCTGGCAATCTCCATAACCTACTAAAATGGAGTATCAGTCTCCAACTCCTGAGCCATGCTGAATCTAAGGCCGTAACTGAGTCCCTCGATGAATCTGGGACTCGCTCTCTGACTGTAGGAATAAAAGTAGGTGTATGATGGGATAACTTACTGAACTTGATGGCATGCTCTGAAACCGTCATGGTTCCCTAACACAGCTGCTCGAACTCTGTGCGCCTCGCATCCCAGAGGGTTTGGGAAACAAAATCCCTAAAAAATATCTATAGAAACTAAGACCAAGTGGGTGGTGTTGCATCAGTTGGTCTACCCTGCTCATAAACCTGCCACTACTAATACGCTATCACTAATAGCTGAAATATAGTAAAAGCAACTCCGTTCACCTCCACAATACCTATGATGCAGAGAATACAGTGACACTTCTCTAGAATGTCCTATGCATCCTCGGTAGATGTGCTACTGAAAGTAGGTGGACCATACCTCTTAAAACTCTCAAGCCTCTTCTGCTCCTCCTCTGATGCCCCTGGCCAGAACTCAAGCTGAATCGGAATAACCGGCTGTACCGGCACCACACCCAGAACCTGGCCAATATGGGCCCGCTGCTCTAGAGTACCGGTGGTGGGACTCTAAGCTCCTCTCTTAATCTGTAAAGTAGCTGGTGCAACAGAGATCAATCCCACATGAGCCAATGTACCAAACATGCTGAGAAACTGCGTTAAAGTCTCCTGAAGTCCGGGGGTAACAACAGGTGCCTCCGGTGCCTATCCCCGATCGGAGCTACAAACAGCTCTTTACCTATTGCTCTGGCAAGTGCTCTATATGAAAAACGTGCCCCTCCTCGACCTCTACCTCAGCCCCGGTCTCTCGCGGCTCTAGCAGGGGCCCCGGTGTCTACTCAGCTGATCCGGTAGCACGTTTGCTCACCATCTGTGAGAGAATAGAGCCACAAAGGCTCAAACTTCGAAATCAACAAAACTGCATGACAAGAATGAAATAAGTGAAATTTTCCTAATAGTTCCGTAGCCTCTCGAAGATAAGTACAGACGTCTCATACTGATCCGCAAGACTGTACTAAAATTATTCGTGACTCGTAGAACCTACAAACTTAGAGATCTGATACGAACTTGTCACGACCCCCATTTCCCTACGTAGGATGTCATCGTTGCACCTAGTCTCTAACTAGGTAAGCCGATTACTTACAACAGTCTAAGACAATTTAAGAATGACAATTTGAATCATAATTAAATATAAATACCAAAACAAAAGTGAAATAGGCCTACGTGGCAATAATTACAACAACCTCCCAAGATTGGTAATGTAGAGTCACGAACTCTAGATGAGTGCATGGGATGATCTCAAAGATCAAAATACAATACTGTTCAAGCGACAAGCTGAAAGTACAATGTAAGGAAAGGATTCCAAGGGACTGCGATGACCAAGAAGCTATACCTTGAATCCTTGCGATCTACAAATAACTCTGCCCGAGTCAAATATCTCTAATACCTGGATTTGCACAAAAATGTGCTGAAGTTTAGTATGAGTACACCACAGTCGGTACCCAGTAAGTATCAAGGCTAACCTCGATGGAGTAGTGACGAGGTACAAGTCAAGACACCTACTAGACAAAAGAACCCGTGTAGTATAGAAGTATAACGGTAATAACAGAAAGCAAGAATCAGTAAATGGCAACAAGAATCAACATGTGCTATAAGCAATTAAGAAATAAGAACACCGTGAAAGTAGCTTTGTAACCAAGTCAGGAGAAAAAATGAAAACCAATTAATCAATGCTCACGGAACCTTGTGCCCACATTTCAAATCACACTGCATGGATGATTCACGTGCGAATATCCCCATTTGCCCGGCATAATCACAAGCTCACTTTCAGAATCCGCATGTTGTGGTCACATGCTCACAATCAGAATCCGCCCAACGTGGTCACATGCACACAATCATAATCGGCTTTGTTTGAGCCCAGTCTCAATATCAACATGAAAACAAATAATAAACACATCGGCATGAACAATAAATGTCAAGTTTCTTACTCCTGAGCTAGTATAAGTGGCATGCTACGGTGTATGCTTGTGCAAGTGTGCTACTACAACTCAAGTCAATAATATCAATATTTCCACAATAAATAGCCCACGGCTCAAACTCAATGCGTATAGAATCTCAATAACAGTAAAATGAACGGGAAAGTAACTCAACAAGGATTAACGCCCCCTTTAAACACAACTTCAATTAAAATAGATTAGTGTCTTTTCATAATATCAATTTAATTAATTATTTAAGATAAACTAAATATTGAAAGTATTTCCATGAAATGACAAACTTCAGATTCTGGTGTATGGATTAGGCTAACCATGAAAGAGATGGAATGAACTAGTACTACGTATAAATGCATGGGAATAACCCGACAACAAAAGGGTATCATGTAAAAACAATTCAACCAAGAGTAACTCAACAATAAAAGAAATCACACAATGGTAAAAGCGGTAACAACTTCAAATAAAGTATATAAGAACAAAATCAACAAGTAAGGAATGTGACATGTAACGACAACTTCAAATAAAGCTTGTGATAGTAGAAAAGACAAATAAAAGATATAACATGTGCTAACAATTTGAAATAAATACATGAAAGAAGCCTAAGAGTCTAAACCAATCAATTTCCACATATAAGTCCGAGTACGTACTTGTCACCTCGCGTACACGATTTTCACATAACACAAACGACTCAAATCCTAAGCGGTAGTTTCCCCCACACAAAGTTATGCAAGATACTTACCTCAAAAAAGAAAACCGATAATCTAAAATCTTCTCGTTTAAAACAACCTTCGAACTGCTCAAATTAGCCAAAATAACTTCATATCATAAATAAAAACCATAGGAAACAATTCCGGATAATAAAGCTTCGATATTTAATGAAAACTCAAAATCAACTCAAAATGTCAATCCCGGTTCCACACCTCGGAACTTGATAAAATTCAAAAAATCTGAACACCCATTCTAATACGAGTCCAACCATTCCAAGATTATCCAATTTCGACATCATATCGGCCTTCAAATCCTCATTATACATTTTTGAAAGTTTTTACAAAAATTCTATTTTTCTCAAACTCAAACCACTAATTTAATGGTAAAAACAAAGATGAAATCATGAAATATAATTAAATCCGGATAAAGAACATTTACCCCAATCCAAAGCATAAAACTTCCCTCCAAAATTGCCCAAATCCGAGCTCTCTATCTCAAAAGTGATAAAATATCAAAAGCCCTCTAAATATAGTACTTATATTCTGCCCAGTGATTTACTCTTCGCGATCGCAGAACATCCATCACGATCGCAGGGAACAAAGCCTTCAGCTTCAGAAACATGCTTTGCGAATGCATGAGTACAATCGCGAACGCAACACTCAACCCCCATCAAACATTGGGAATGCGCTCTTGACCTCGCGAGCGCGAAGAGCAATTTCTTGGTGACCCTTCCAATTCCATATATGTAATCTCATTTACCATAATGCGAACACGTTGACAACAATCCTCAAAGCCTCGCGAATGCGATTGTCTCTTCGTGACCGCATATAACAAAAGTGTCAGATTCCACAACACTACGCGAATGTGAATTCTTCATCGCGATCGCGATGAAGAACACCAGGTGAAAGAAATTAGCAGTAAAAAATAAAAGGAAATGGCCGTAGCCCATCTGAAACACACCCGAGGCCCAGGTACCCCGTACGAACATACCAACAAGTTACGTAATATAAAATGGACCTGATCGAGGCCTCAAATCACATCAAACAACAGCAAAACTATGAATCGCATCTCAAATCAAACTTAATGTACTTATGAACTTTCAACTTTTACAACTCGCACCGAATCATATCAAATAAACCCGGAATAACCTCAAATTTTTCATACAAGTCTAAAATGACATCACAGAGCTATTCCAACTCTAGGAATCACAATCCGAGCCCTATATCTATAAAGTCAACTCCCTGTCAAACCTCTCAACCTTCTAATCCTTCATTTCCAATTTTTGCCAAAGTAAATCAAATCAATCTATAGACCTCGAAATCTAAATTCAGACACACGCCTAAGTCCAAAATCACCATACGAGCTATTGGAATCATCAAAACACCATTCCAGAGTCGTCTCTATAGAAGTCAAACTCCGGTCAAATCTTTTCACTTAAGCTTCTAAAACCAGAATTGTTCTTCCAAATCCATCTCGAATCATCCAAAAATCAAACTTGACCACACACGCAAGTCATAATATATGATACGAAGCTTCTCGAGACCTAAGCCGATGAACGGGACGCTAATTCACAAAATGAATAGTTGGGTCATTACAGATACTGTGCCATTACATATACATTATCATGTGAGTAAGAGTGTAAAGCACGAAGAGTGATGTCGTACCCTTTCATATGCATTATTATGCACAAAGGATAATGTCGTGCCATTATTTTATATTATGATCCGAGGAAGCGAGTAAAATCACGAAGGGTGATGCCGTGCGATTGCTTTTATATTATAATGTGAGGATGCCAGTTCTTGGAAAAAATAGTATTTCTGTGCAGGCGAGGACGAGAGACATGCATTATATTGTGTTATCTTTCCTTTGCGTATATCTTTATGCCTTTATCTTGAGTAGTTATTGCTGCACCAATGATTTCTATGTTGCTTATTTTTGTCACGTCTTTACCTTCTAACTTATTTGTTAATGATTTATCCACACCTTCTATCCATTACTCATACTATAATGATACTTTCCTTCTTGCTGTTATATTTACATCCACGTCTTCGCCCATTTGTTGTTATTTTATCTAAACCTTCTACCTTGTTTGTTATCAAAATTTATGCCCTCATACCCTAATTGTCATCGTACTTATGTGCCTCATACTATTTTTTTTACCGTTATCTATATTCTTCTACTTTATTTGTTACTGTTGTCTGTGTATCTTCTACCTCGTTGTTACTGTTATTTGTATTCCTTCTACCTTGTTGCTACTGTTATACATATGCTTGGTAAGGATGAGATAAAAGTATGAGGGTGTTGCCATTCCATTTGATTTGACATACATGCATACATTTGGTAAGGACGAGGTAAATGCACGAAGGGAGTTTCCATTCCATTTGATTTCATATTTGAATCACATTCCTCATCGTATGAATATTCGTGGATTTACTATGTTGTTTTGGTGGTTATCGCTTTAACCTCATGACTTGAGCTATTATAAAAGGATTTGGTTGTGATATTGAGGAAACTGACTGTGATTCCTTCAAGTTAATCATTTACTACTTCTCATATTTTTTCTCGTATTCTACTTACTATTTCTAATATTGTTTCTATTGCCTATTTAACTGAACATTTTTATTAGTGAGTATCTTTTGACTTGAAACCTCGTCAGTACTTCACCAGGGTTAGTCAAGATACTTATTGAGTACACGGAGTCGTTTGTACTCATACTACACTTCTGCACTTCT
This sequence comes from Nicotiana knightiana, assembly GCA_005239525.1. Lineage (NCBI taxonomy): Eukaryota > Viridiplantae > Streptophyta > Magnoliopsida > Solanales > Solanaceae > Nicotiana > Nicotiana knightiana. Next base: position 8,301 of record ML406723.1, on the reverse strand, counting down.
CGTGCAGATCTTGAAGTTGCTACCACAAGAGTCCTAAGAGTTACTTAGAAGATACCATGTGGTGATTCAAGGTAGAGCTATATCTCATTAGCATGACTCGCTTTCTTATTTTTGTCGTAATGTTTTCATTTTTTGAACAATGTTGTATTTTCTTTTAGAACAGTGTATGTAGAAAATTCTAAAATCTCACGTACTTGTGACACAACACCTTGGGATAGATTGCATAGTTGTTTGTTTTAGACCTATCATGTTTACTTTTGAAATACTTTTACCTTATTATTATCATGTTGTTAGTCGTAAATTACTATTTCCTTGTATTTTCTTAATTTGTGTGTTGACTTGCCTAGCAAACGGTGTTAGGTGCCATGACCACCTGTGGTTATGGTTTCGGATCGTGACAAGTTGGTATCAAGGCACTAGGTTGCATATGTCTCAAGAGTCATGAGCAAGCTTAGTAGAGTCTTGCGGATCGACACATAGATGTTTGTACTTATCTTCAAAAGGCTACGAGGTATATAGGAAACTTACCTTCTTTCTTTCCTTATAGTGCGACCTTGTTTCAGCTTGAAACATGTATCATTGACTTCTCCTACTCAGCATATGTGATGTTGCACATTCAGTATTAGCTATACAGTGACTGCTTGTGATGTTGCAGATGGACTATGAGGGCTATAGATACTTGATCATAGCCTCGATGTGTTGTACAATTTTGAGAAATAGGTGTGTCAGTGGATATTTTAGTTGTTCATTTTAGGAATGAAGTCAATTTTATATCCGGTTGACTAGTGTGAACTCAGGAAGATTAATTGGTTTCGTAGTTGTTGTGACCATGGTAGGGTCATGGGAAGATGTGGATTTGAGGTTGTGTGATTCGTATGAGTCTTCTATTCACTACCATTTGGGGCCATTAGAGTAAGTAGGCTTGAATAGCATGAAGATAAGCATGTATTTAGCAGATGATCAGAGTGTGTTCTGACTTGCGCGATGCGAGCTTATAAGGGAATTCAGCTAGATAGTAGCGCGAGGTCATGGCGAGTTTGGAAGGAAGGGGCAGTGTGGTCTTATTAGATGAGGTGTTTGTGACTCAAAGCCAAGTGGGAGAGTCTACCATCGACGATCGGGTCATTTGGGCAGGTGTAACTGTGGTTCTTGGATCTTGATGCATTGTGGATTTGTCTTAGATTGAGGAGGGGGCTGTCGAGGATGATTCAAGTGAGGAAACATTCACTGGACATATTGATGTAATATACTTTATTGATATACGAAGGTTGTGGAGTGACTCAGGTTTGATGTTCATTGCCGACGTAGCGTGCAAGGAGGAGGAATCACTTGGTTTCTTCTTTTGTATACTCGTGTGCTGATGGAACACAATTTAATTGACGCGTATTGATTTTGCATTGGAGATTGGGAAAGGTGAATGACTTACAATAAATTTCCAATGGGATCAAGATTCGTATGTGGCATCTAAGTATTTTCAGATCCGTGTATGGCTAGGACTTGATATTTTTGTCGGATGGTGTCAGGACTTGCAATATATTATGTCATCATTGATTCTACATAGCAGTATTTGGGAGAAGGAATAAACAACTTTAGATTCATTTTGAGATCTCTCCAGAGTAAGCAATTTGGTTTTTGAGTTACTTATCGATTTAGCAACATACATGGCTTGGTTGATTTAGAGGAATTCGGTTTGGATGGTTTGGGTATGTGTTAATGGGTCTCAAAGAATTCACGATGGTTATGACCAAGACTTGGGGTTGATGTCTTATACGAGTCTAGAATGTCTGTTGTGTGTGGTGGTGTCCTCCCGGAATGAGTTAGATGTAGGGTTCTTGTCGATGGAGTGCTTAACCTATTTGTGATTCATAGTTGATTATGAGATTTTCATACTTCACAAGTTAGCATTGTTAGTTGTGGTGCGCCGTGTGGGATTGAGATTTGCATGAACAAGGTCGCGGTTCAATATCAAGAGAAGGTCATGATTTATAGACAACATGTGAGATTTTAGATGTTTAATATGATGCTAGCACTATCTTGTATCTCATGAGAAAGGTGGGTGCTTTGTAAGGCACCTTATGTATTAATTGTGGATGCTTGACTAGTATTACAACAGAAGCGACATTCATGAGGATTAGAGACCGGATGTTCTCGTAGGTAGACTATTCTTTGGTCGTAGACTGTGAATATATGTTAAGAATTGGATAGCTGATGGTATGTGTTATGGATATGGTACTATGGGATTTTGGGAAGGTTATTTACCTGTTTGGGGATTATCAGAATTTCGTTTGGGACTATTTTTAGGCCTATTGAGAAGGTGTATCCTATATCGGATCGGGTTTGCTTACTCTTACATAGCTGTTACCGTGGGTATATCATCGGGTGTAATGGATGTTATTCGTGCCCTGCTCTATGTTATGTGCTTCTCTCTTATGCTATGATGGGTAGTGCGGCTACTTATTGATTCACACACATGTTGTAATCCTGTTTAGTCCTTGCGGCGATATATGAGCGAGATGACCCCTGTGATGTCGAATTTCTTATTGCACCTGTAACGACCCGACCAGTCATTTTGAGATCTAGTGCGTCGTTCTGTGGTTGGAAGTCGTAAGCAGCTCCATTTCAGGTATTATGACTTGTAGGTATGGCCGGAATTGAATTTCGAGAAATTTAGAGTTTGTTTGGAAAGAAAATTCTCATTTCAGAAGCCTTAAGTTGGAGAAATGGAATAAGATTAGAATTTTGAGTAAACGACCTCCAAATCAAGATTTGAAGGTTCTAGCAGGTTCGTATGATGATTTTGGACTTGGACGTTTGTCCGGATCAGGTTTTGAAAAACCCGGGAGCGTTTCGGCATATATTATGGTAGTTAGCATTTTCGAAGGATTTCATATGGGCTTGAAGTGCATTTCAGAGTTATTTATGTCCATTTGGGATTCCGAATCTCGGAATAGCTTCATGTGGTGATTCTGGAGTGGGAAGCGTGATCGGAAGTGAATTTGGATATCCGTAGGTCATTTTGAAGTCATTTGGTTAGATAGAAATTTGAAGGTTATTGAGAAATCCGACCGGAAGTGGAAGTTTTGATATCGAGGTCGGAATGTGATTCCGGAAGTTGGAGCAGGTCCGTAATGTTGAACATGAATTGTGCGCAAAATTTGAGGTCAATCGGACGTGCTTTGATAGGTTTCGACATCGGATGTAGAAGTTGGAAAATTATAAGTTCATAAAGTTGGGATTTGAGTGAGATTCGTGGTTTCAATGTTGTTAGATGTGATTTGAGGCCTCGAGCAAGTCCGCACGATGTTTTGGAATAATTGGTATAATTGGACGGGGTCTCGAGGGCCTCGGGTGGATTCCGGGTGGTTAACAGATCAAGTTGAGAGTTTGAAGAAGGCTGGAATTGCTGTCATCTGGTGTGATCCGCACCTACGAGGATATGGCCGTAGGTGCGACTTTGACACCGCAGGTGCGAGAGTGGACAGGCTTGGCTGGGATCGCATGTGCGATGGAATGTCCGCACCTGCGAAGCCGCATGTGCGGACAATGGGGTGCAGGTGCGATTTTGGGCTAGAGTTGAGGAAGCCGCATGTTCGAGAGATTGGTCGCACCTGCGGGAGCGCAGGTGCGGAGGTAGGACCGCAGGTGCGGAAGTCGGCCTGGGCAGAATGTTTTAAAACAAGGATTTTGGGTCATTTTCGTCATTTCTTCTTGGGCTTAGGCGATTTTGGGAGGCTTCAAAGAGAGGATTCCTTCATGCAATGTCAAGGTAAGTAACTCCTTCATGCCTCTAAGTTAAATACAAGATTATATGCATGGATTAGGCATGAAAATTTGTAGGAATTTGGGAAATATTGAAGAAACCTAGAAAAATGGCAACTTGGATTTTTACCCACGAATTGAGCATGAATATTTGAGTAAATTGTATATTTGAGTTAGCAAGGCTATGGGTAGAATATATCTTCGAGAAATTTCGGATTCCGGGCAAGTGGGCTCGAGGGCTTTTTGGTCATTTCACTGAGTGGGGTTGGGAAAGTATATAATTTTAATTTGTTGTGAGTATTAGGATGAATTTCCATTGCTTTGCCGTTATGTGGTAGTTTTGGAGCGTTGTGCAACGATTTGAGTCGTCGGGAGGACATGGAGGCCAGTTATGGAATTTCGGAGCGAGGTAAGTATCCTTTCTAACTTTGTGAGGGGGAATTGTCCCCCTAGGCTAATTAATTAAGTATATACTATTATCTTCGGGGGTTACGTACGCACGAGGTGGCGGGAGTCCGTGCGTAGCTACTATTATGCCATGTCCGGGTAGTCTAGGACCCACTAGCATGCCTTATGTGTTATGCATGTAATATTAAACTACTAGTATAATCGAAATCGTAATTGGATATCTAAAGAAGAATATAGTTCATTTTGTTAATCATTTCGAAAGAGAATTGTTTCCTCTGTGGATAATTGTATACCTGGTAGGTTGTATTATGGAATATCATTAAACTTGGCAAATGAGTTTCAAAAAAAAGATTTAAAAGCTGTATTTTATGTTCCTTTGAGAAGAATTTTACCACTTTCTTGAGAAAAACTGCTTTCTTTATAAAATACGGATTTATTATGTGGATATGTGTAACTTTGGGTGCCTGAGTCGCATGTATGATTTGCGAGCAGGATGACCCTGTATTTGTGTGTATTTATCTGAGCACCTGAGTCGCAGGTATGATTCGCGAGCAGGATAGCCTTATTTTTTTTAACCGCGTCGCATGATCGATTCCCGAGCGGGGAAAATAGATGCATCTATGGTTCGAGCCGCTCGACCCTTCGACAGTGAAAAATTTATTATTATTGGTTCGCATCGTTCGACCCTCAGCATTGCTTGCGCATGATATTTACTGCGTAGTTACTATAATTTTTGTCTGATTTCTGGCCTGAAATATTAAGTTGTCAATTGAAATGACAGAGATTTAAAGTTATTAAATAGATTTTGGAAGAAGTTGTTCCTTCCCATCGATTAATTGTTATTTGATTAAATCACCCTGTTGATTAATTGTAATTAACATGACGAAGATATAAAGTGTTAAAAGGGAACAGAGTTGAAAATATTTATTCCTGATTTTAATAAATTGCCTATGATAATCATGCTTAGTGTCACACTTAAATATTCTAAATTGACCTTTAGTAAGTGTCTAATTTGACCACTCGTCACTACCTCTCTGAGGTTAGGCAGACGACTTACTGAGTACACGTTGTTTTTGTACTCATGCTACACTTGCTGTGCATTTTATTGCACAGGTACTTTCATAGCAATGTGGAGGATTCAGAGACTTAGGCGAGCTGCATCATCCGGAGGCGATCCGCAGCTGACAGAGTCTCCCTCGTATTGTATTTATTTTTATTTTAAATTTCCTTGTCCAATTTGTATTTCGGACAGACGTTGTAATGATTGTATAAATTCTTAGAAATTGCTCATGTACTTGTGACACAGGGTTCTGGGATGTGTTGGGATATATTTTCTAAAGTGTAGTATTCAAACAATTTTTTTTATTAACAGATTTTTATTGGTTAATATGTAATAAAGTGAAAGAAAATGTTTTTCATAAATGTTAAAAGTCGGAAAATTTATTTCAATTAATTAATGATTTGGCTTGCCTGACATTAATGTCCGGCTCCATCACGACCTTATGGATTTTGGGTTGTGACAACATGGTATCAGAGCGCTAGGTTCCCGTAGGTCTCATGAGTCATGAGCAAGTCTATTAGAGTCTTGCGGATCGGTACAGAGACGTCTGTACTTATCTTCAAGAGGATACAGGGATGTTAGGAGTACTTCCCTTCTTGATTCCTCATCGTGCGAGTTAATTCCTTTGAGGATTATGCCTATGTTCATTCCTACTTAATCTTACGCATCGCGAAGCACTTGCTATGAATCAGGAATTTGAGAAGTTGAAATGGTGCTACAGATGTAATTCGAGATGTTTCCATGTATAATTGGTTGGGGCTGTTGTTACGGCCCTGCAAGAGAATAATATGTTGTTTCAGCTGAGTAGTTGTGTTTTCTGGGAGCCTTAAGGCTAGGCTCAGGTAGTGATGATGCTTGCGATTGGTTATCGCGCGATGTCAATATGATGATAAAATGCTTGCCCGTATGTTGGGGGTGATGAATGGTTTGAAGGGAGGTCTTCTCAGAGTGTGATTTCGAGATTTCGATATTTTAGTTCCGGCAGAGGAGAGGCCTTTGGATTATGAAAGGTCTGGTTGGGGTTGATAAGTAGTAAGACTTGGTGTCTTCAAGTGAGGTGTGATATGCACCTGTGACGTGGAGTCACCGTCGTTGATCGAATTAAGTGTGTTAAGTTTGTAGGTGCTATGGTTTCTTCGGTTGCGTGGGGTCAGAGTATTGGGAAGAAGTATTGAAGAATGCGGTTGGCATAGAATGATCCTGAATTGAGGCTACGGGGTGGTTCCATTTCTAGGAGGCCTGGTGCAAGAAGCGGAAGTCGAGCAGTCGCAAAGTGGGGTAGTGGCAGCATAGCTTGGATTTGAAGACATTGTCGCGCATTTAATGGATGTCCATGAGGAGCGAACGGAATAGTAAAGTTGTTAAATGAAGCAGGGCGTAGGATGGGGTATTGAAGTCGTAGAGAGCGTGCATTTCAGCATCGTTGGAAGGTGTCCGCGGGTGATTTCCACATGTGGGTTATCTTTTGTGAGTAGGTTAGCAATGGCGGGGTTGGCAGGTCTCGGTGAGAGGTTCTAGTGGCTATTCGGTAGGAGGCGGAATGTGTGAATGATGCTAGAGAATTTGAGTACTTAGGGAGTGCTAACAAGAGAATTTGGAAGAATTGGACGGATTGGTTGAGCAAGATCGTGTTATCAAAGGAGAAAGGATCTCTGCATGGTCTAGAATGGTGCAAGGAGTAGCTTCGGACTAAGTGGGGGAGTCCCACCATCTGCAGTTGGGTTGCAGGATTGTGTTATCATAGGGTTGTGGATTGTCGGCGTGTTGGCAAGTTATTACGGCTAAGGGAAAGGAGTAAAATGGTGATTTTGTGTGGGATTTGATGAATGTGTGCAAAAGTTGGCCCTATCGGGCCATGATTAGGCTTTGGAAGATTCAGAATTTTGCTTAAGGCGTAGGTGAGTTGTCAGGATAGTGACTCGGTCGCGTGGTTACTTGAAAGGGGTGTTCAGTGCTAGAAGAGCCTTGGAGTTGATTGTATTCAGGGCCAGTCAGAGTGGGTGACTCTCAATAGCGGTCCAAGTGAGTTCAAAAGTCAAGAATGCGGCGTTTAAGGGTTTCAGGCAGCAGAATGATCGAGAATTTGAGCTTTTGCAGAGTAATTTCTGATAAAAAAGAGGATGGTTGGAATGTTCTATGATATGTTTAAGCATGCGGGATAGTATTGGAGGAGTGAGAGAAATAGACTCCGGATTGTAGAAAGATTATCAGGAGGGTATGAGACGGGTTGCGGGATTTAGGCAGCATAGTCTCGTGAATCAAGGTCACTCGGGATGAGTGAGGGTTGAGTTTGCTATGAGTTAAAGAACGTTTTTATTATTCCTGAGGCAATTGAAGATGATTAAAAGCAAATAGATTTATTAGCCATGGTTGAAATGGCACATTTTCAGCAGTGATCAGTTCCTTCGGTGTGATTAAGTTATGCATGTGGCTTGTGCTGGTGTGTGCGGGGCTTGTCGGTCGTCGTAATAGATTCCATGTGGGAGCATTTGAGTGCTATGACCTGTTAGGTATAGGCGGACCCCGGAAGGGTTATAGTGGTATAGACTACTACTTAAGGATTTGCATGTTGGGTGATTGTGGGAATTCACTCGTGTGTTTAGATGATACTCCTAAACTGAATTAAGTAAAAGGTTCTATATGATAAAGTGTTCACCTTATTGGTGGTTCAGAAGTTCTGATGGAATTCTTGAGCTACCTCATCTTGGCATATTAGGTGCGGGAAGCGGTACGTAACTGGGAGTAAGAATCGAGATTGCGGTTCAGTGTTAATAAGTATGTCATGAGCTCGGAACACTACCAGAAAATGGGTCTATGGGAACAGTAATTTTAGCAACGGTTCAACAACCATTGCCATAGAATATATATGGTAACGGTTACAACAACATTTAACTGATATCATCACACTTTAACTATACAACCGTTGCAATTGCAAAAAAACCGTTGCCATAGATTTATCTAACGCAACGGTTATATAAACCGTCCCAATAAAACTATCTACCGGAACGGAGTTTTAGTAAAAATAACTATTGGAACGGTTATGTTTTCCCTCTTTATTACCCCCTCCCCCCCCC